>CABFVX010001456.1:40713-75785 GCA_902151425.1 Timema shepardi | reverse complement strand
GGGGGGGGGGGACAAGTTTCCTTGGCTCACCGTTAGAGTTTTATGAACAGTAGGTCATTGCGTCGACGTCCGTATACATTTCTTCTCTTCAATATATCTAGTGACGATAGCACGTGTGGCAGCCATTATTGAAAAATTGTGTGTTTCAAATAAGTGGCCAATCAATCGAAGAACATCTTGAATGGGTGAGTGGATATCAAGGCATCTTCTATTTAAATATCTCTGGTGTGGTGGTAATAGTTTTATGAGAATTTGTGATATAGATGTACTTTACTATATTTTCTTGTAGACAGTATGGCGATCGTATGTAAATTCATCCGACATCATCCAATGGGAAAGGGTATGCGTTAAAGTATTTTATTCATAAATATGATAATATTAATCCTCTTCTTTGATATCTACTACAGTTTATGAAAAGACAATATTTTTGACCAACCACGTGTTTGAATGTAGGGAGATACGTAATTTTATTAGACTGCATCTAGTCAGAAAAAATAAACTTTGAGGTAGATTCAATTAAATATATTAATATAGTTCCTTTCTTGCATAAATTATAAAAATATTGGTTTTTTAATTGTAGCTGTCCAATATATCTGATTGACATGCTACACTGGTTTTTAGGAATAGTGCAAGCACGCTCAGGTTAAGACTGGGCAACGGTTTTACTTGTGGTATACTGACTAAAATGTAGCAACGCCGATTGGTACAACATCCTTACTGTAAGCAGAGAATACACTCATGGGTGTAGGTACGATCAAGGCTAGTAACCTGGTGTACTCTATTTAAAATTACTCCAAGAAAATGGAAATAATAGCCTCGTATGGATTTACTATATGTATGAGAGATGAACCTTTCTTTACTGAATGTGTGTTACTTTTAAGAATATATGTATTTAAAGAAATTATACTATTTATTTAACCTTTGTCCTGAAGGTATGGTCCTGAAAAACACCCATGCACATTATTAGATTTATGACCTGAAAAGTAAGGAGAGGTAAATATTAAAGAGGGATGAAACTAGGCTTAATGTAACATAGATTTATATGTGTGTGTATATATATATATATATATATATACACGCGCACACACACACACACACACACACACACACACACACAGTGGTTGATCTCTAAAATTTTAAGTACCGGAGAGAGTGCTGCACCCCCCCACAGAATTTAAAAAAAAATAAGTTTCAAAAGATGTGTGTTTAAGTCATTATTTTCTTCCAAAAGCAGACTATATTTTTTTTAATGTATCATAATGTGATTGTGTCTTAATGTTTTTCAATTATATTTAATACACATGGAAATGATAGGGGCGATTAGAAATTTAAGGTCATAGATTACCCAAAACAAATGGTTTTAATTTTTACAGATGTATTTTGAATTAAAAATACACAGACACTATAACTATACACAGAATTAGAAAAAAAAATTGACTCCATTTTAGAATCAACTCCACAGTCGTTCCGTGTTTTCATCATATTCAATGTGTCTAAACCTTTCCTTACTCTGAGGCCCGTAGGCAAGGACGGTGCTGAGCACAGCCAGAGTACAGGCAGAGTATGAGCCTCGTACTAGTACGATCTATGACGCAATATCTTGAGTCGCGCCAAAGTCTGGTCCCGGGCTGGGTCAGGCTATACTCTGCCCGTGCTCAGAGGATATTTCCCCAACATGGCGCTGCGCGCATAGACGATCGAGACGCCTGTTTTCACGACAGGCCTCATGCTCTGCTAGTGCTCAGCCTGCACTCTGGCCGTGCTCAGCATCGTCCTTGCATACGGGCCCGAGTGTCTATGTCAAAATGCTGTCCTGATATAAGCCACGAGTCAACATACTTGGAGGGCCTAAATAAACAAAGAGGGGGTCCAATTATTCTTATGAATAAAATACCAGAGAGACGGTTGTTTTAAAAGATGTTCTTAGTTATGTCATAATCAAATTCATCTTGGAAAAAACCCTCTCACATTCACAGGAAGATATAGCAACTGACGTGATTATATTCTTCAATACATCAAGACTGTCCGTAAATGTCTTACTATATACGTATTCCTGGAAACTCCCAATTTATTGCCTTTAATTGAGTTTGTAACCCCTATGTTGTTTCGAAAGGAAGGATGAGACTGCAATTTTAATATTTTATTTGCATTTTATATTTAAATTCGGGAATTCTCTTTAATTTATAATATTTTTAATTTTTCGTTTGAATTTTAGAATATGTAAGCCCTTCAGGGAGTTTGGAAAGCAATACATTTATTTTATTCTAAATGTTCTTTCTGGGTGCGTTGGATGATGAAACCAAAACATAAAGAGTTGATATTGCACTTAGTTTTCGTTCAAAGAGAAATACACCTTTTCCTAAGTATGAAGTGGTTGCATTGTCCAGCCAATCAGAAAGCCAGAATCCAATCTACTCTTTTATGATAGGTTGAGATTGTCAGTACACACTGGTGCAATCGTCGATGTAATCAGAATTTGAAAAATATGCAAGGCAGAAACAAACCTCGACTGCTACACCACTAGGAGACGCACAGTGATTAGGGTGGCGACAAGACACGTGTTGCTTGTCTCCACATGTTTAGTTATGATATTGTGGACGGTGACCTGTGTAGGGACGAGTCAATGATACAAGCTGAAGTTGTAAATGGTTATAGTAATAACGTATAAAGGAATATGTTCTAGTAATAGATTAATATAAAAGTGATCTCAAAGTACATTTATTGTATAAGTGGGAATTTACTTATATGATAATCGCGTCGATAAGTGAAGCTGAGCTAGCCAGGGACAGATGTTAAGATTAGAAGTTGCCTTTTTGCAGTGTTTTACATGTTGTGCCCATCAAGAAGTTTTTCTAGTATACGTCAATCAGCGCCCATTGAGTGGTTTTTTGTAAGAGTTCTACAATTGCTTCCCAACCGTGGGGCTTTTCTTCAAGATTTTACAATTGTTACCCAACGCGGGCCTTTATAATACAACAAGATTGAACTTGGCAGTGAACTTCATTTCATTTTCCCCATAAGTTATTTACAGGTTTTTGGGCCAGTTTTTCATGTCTATTACTTTTATCAAGTTAACAATCCCCAAATCTTGTTCACTTAGCAGTCTCTTCTCAATTGATTGTTCTAATGCTTCGTAGAACTTCTCAGGATTTAAAGGATCATTATTCTGGCGCCCTTCCCTTTTATGAAGAGGAACTCCCACAAAATTAATTTTTGTACTGCTTCTAGGGCCGTGCTATAATAAGTACCTGGTACTGATTTTCTACTTTCAAATAAATATACTGTTAATTTCACTTTTTCGTTTGCAAAGTCTAGGCCAACATTTCGAAGCCGCAAAGTCTTGCTCAACTCGGATAGTTCCTGTAACGCATCGCATATCAAGCCAAGATCTAAAATGAAGTTTTCATCGGTAATTTTATTCAGTGATGAGAGAAAACAAGACTGCGTGTTAGGGAATGTATCTGTCATTGTTGGGTACATAAACTATTGTTTACATAAGTAGCCAATTTTTAAATAAAACACCGTGCTTGTGAATGTAATTGATTTGTGAATCACGTCTTACCAAAGATATATTTTCGGAGTTTCGTGTTTGCCTTAATAGAGGTACCGGAACGCCGATGTCAGAAATTAAGCACTGTATATAAATATAATATATAATTCTATGTATATATAATTATTCTCATCAAGATTTACGGCTTTAATCTGTGAAGGATATCAACTGGATGGAGAATGAAAGAGAATATATATCTGATAGGCTGTGTTTGAAGAAAGAGCTTGGGAAATACATCGAGTTGAGATTGAACTATGCTCAATGTAATATACATAATTATGATCAGGATTTAAAAGTTAAAGTTGTAAAGAGTATGGCTTGGATGGAGAATTGAAGGGAATCTATAATCGATCGACTGTATGAAGAAAGACCCCTAGGAGCATAGGGGTAGTCGCGGAAGGGTCAGGATGAACTTTTCAGGACCACCGGAATGATTTCCAGTCGAGTTAGGAGCTACCCGCAATGACATGGGCTGCGAGCCATGCACGCATTCATCTTAACTAACTTTCTAATCCAACATTCGTTTTTTTCCTCTAAGGGATAAGATAGAATACACGAGTACAATACATTTCAAACAATTCAATTTTAAAATGTATTTGAGTGTTGTGTTTCTTAAACGTTTATATTTGTTTTTGAGTTTAAGGATCCATAGTTTGACCCCCGCAGGACATATTTAACTAGTAATGGGACACTTGAGTTCCAGATTCCTAGAGCCCTTCGATTCCTATGTTATTCAAGAGATTCGATATTCGTAAATATCTCGAAAACAAAGCATCTCTAATACAATTATGAAAACCTTAACTTGAAATAACAATTTTAAGCAATTGGTTATTGAAGTTGAGAGAGTATAAAAATCACATAAAATTCATAACCTTATTATAATAATTAATTAGCTAAAAAAGTGTAATCTTTGTTGTTTATGACGTAATAGACTTGACAAACAAAATAGCATTTGTCAGACACCAAACCTAAAACCACTTATTTTATTCCATTTTAAATATTTTCATTTCAACTAAAATAGTGCACTTAAAAAATTCGAGGAAACCTTTGGGTTAGAGATTCAAAAGAAAATTTAAGATTCGGATTCGAAAAATATAGGATTTGACCCATCCTTAAATATAGCTTTAATAATTTTAAATGCCTGGTCAGTTAATGCAATCTTTATGTTTATATTTTGTAAATTTTAAACTAATACTATGAAATGAAAAAAAGTTATTACTTCAGCTTTAAGCCATGGTGACATTATTTCAATCCCCAGTACGACCATGGAAATATTTTTCTGGTGATTTCTGTAAAATAATAATGGGTCGTCTAACATCAAGGTTATTAATGATTTATTTAAGGGGTAAAGCTGGGAAGGATCTGAACCCGAACTAGAGGGGAGAGATGACAGTCAAAACAAAGCGATAAATTATATGTGGTTGATTTACCCCTTTTCAACATAATGGTGGGTAGATTACCCCTAAAATGCTTCCTTCCTCATACCTATACTCATTCTAGTAATTATCATATGTGGGTCTAATCTGAATAGGTAGTAAGACGCGGTGATTAGAAAATCTAATTTAAAAGTTTCTACCAGAATCAAATTAGTTATATAAAATGTCCCTTCAAAACCTTACCTCATTCGGTAACATGTCTGCCTCCTGAGTTGAAGGTCCCGGTCTCGATTCCTGGCATGGCCTAAATGTATCATTAGTGAAATATGAACTCAACCTTTCAGAGTTATGAATTAACAGCCGGGGATTGAATGTTGTGTCTGTTCTAGACTTAAGTTAGTTTATAAGTCGTGTGTTGATATAATCAGTCGGTTCAGTAAGTGTCGTTAAATACTTCAAATAAATCAAAATTAAATGAAATGAAATAAAATAAAACGTCATGCCAATTAATATTTTCTCTGGGAAACAGGTATAAAACCATGACCTGGTCAGCATAGAAACAGAAACTTGTTAAATACTTGGAACTCTGTTAAAGGGTCGAAAAGATTGCGAAGGAGAGAGAGTGAGAAAATGGAAAGAAGGGGGGTCAGCGGGGGGGAGGTAAAAAAAAGTATGTTGGNTGCATTTCTGGAAGAGCGTCGTCGTGATTGGTGTCTTCCTCGTCACAAGCGTCTTCATACTGGCGCTAGTTGTCTACTATCTCAGCCAAGGTGAGGGGTGGGCTACGGGATACGCTCTCCAATAGTAGTAGTAGTAGTAGTAGTAGTAATAGCAGTTTATAATTTATTTATCAATACTATAACACGAGTTTATACAACTGTCTAGATAAGCACATTACTAATAATTACTATTATAAACAAAACTCACAAAATAGTAACATACGTTATTTGAATTGAAATCATACATATGTGTGTGTGTGTGTGAATGATTATACTGTATAAATAAAATGAAGAGTTTGTTGGTCCGTTTGTCTTGAACATTGCGCGAATTTCTACCGTGCGCAAAGGGCTTATTTAAAAAAAATATATATCCCCTGTGCACGAACAGTTACATCGAAATAAAAAAACTAATTTCTTTTCAAGTCTGCTTGAAGCAAATGAAAGCGTTGCCAGGGGGTAACCAAGCAATACATTATGTAGTTACCCAGGGCTATATCGGGTAATTCTGCTAGCTTATAATAATATTAATAATTATTTTTGCACATTGGATCTTACCAAGGCGGTATTCAGGGAGAGGGGGGTGTTTCGGTGTTCAAAACCCCCACGAAGTTTTATGAACAGAATTTATATGGCTTTATTTATGGTTCAAACCATATCAAAATTAAGATACAAATACAAATTAGGGGGCTATCTTACCATAAAAAGCACTTCAGATAGATTATAGAAGTGTTAAATATTTAGAAATTTTCCAAGCCTTCGGCAGAAAAAGTAACTCACTTCAGAGAGCGTCTAGAACTGTCTAGCATTTAGAATTTTTTTCTAGTTTCCAGCAATTGGGATATGTGCCCACCAACCCACTCCCCCCCCCCCTCGAAGATAATCTAGTGTAAATTGGTTAGGAACAATTAAGAGAAAATGCACCCAAATTTGCTTAAAAAAAGATAGGGGAAAACTATTTAGGAAAATAACTTTATCCCCAAGCCATCATAATAAAATAGACTTAACAATAAAGAAGTTGTAACAGTANCCCCCACACCCCCCCCCCCCCCACCCATCCCCTTCATTTAATTTTTGACGGATTGATACCAAACTTATCCGAATCGTGAGGCGCGTATATAAATAAATTAAAGGCATATGTTTAGTCTAGTTTGATTTGGTGGTAACGTAGTACTCGTGGTTCGAATGAATACCAGTCGAGTGTATTGAAATTTTTTCCCTAATTTTTTTTATCACTCTTCCGCCTACATATCAATAATTTCATACTTATTAATGTCCATAGTAATAATAAATTATAGGCTTACGGTGCACAGCACATAACTTCATCCTCCTTTCTCTAAAGATGGAGATATTTACTCAAAACCCGTAAGATATGTGAAACAAAATAATACACATTGTTTCAGAAACATTCCACCAAAAAGCATACATGAAATAATATACACTGTTACAGAAACATATTAAGGAAAAAGTAATATCTGTGTTCACCAAAGAGTATAACAAACACTTTCCCAAACCTCAATTTAAAAAATATATTTACCAATAAGTTTTGTATTCATACATTTACTATTATATTAATATTACTATCAATATAATATGGAATACATCATTCGTAGCCCATTATTAAAAAGATTAGCCAGTACTAATGTACCGCTACCCAGGGGACGCCCGAATGTACTAATCGTACATCCTTTCCGTGGAGATTCTTTCCATGTCCCGATGATTTGAGGTGATGGTGATAGTGATTATGAGAATGTGTAACCAGTGGAAACTCTTAAAACTAGCATAAGCTTTACTAACTAAATCCTGGTGACCGTTGGGGTAATCGACCTCTGGGAAAAATACCCAATGTATCAGCCGGGAATCGAACTTGGGACCTCTAGACTCTTAGCCAGGTGCACTGATCACTACACCATGCGTCTGAGCTCACAACAGTAATACAACTTGGCGGTGATAATTTAATTTGTATCTCTAAGAGTTGCGGAGATAGCTATGAACAGAATTAGAAAGTACCCTCAAAGCCATTTTCATTGGAAAATTAGAATATCCATTTTGTTTGTAATGTTAAATATTGCCTGGATTAGAAATTTAGTCAAAATCTTTAAAGTCAATTTTTTAGAAAATCGATTTTTTTTTCTACATTCACGCTTAGTTTTAGGGTTGGATGGCTATTTTCGAAATCCCTCCGGTCAACCCAATGAAAACCTTAGATACAAAGTTTTAGCCTGATCGGTAAAATGGTTTTGGCTCTAGTCCCATTAACAAACTTATGGCAAAGCAAAACATACTTTTTCGAATTCAGGGGTCATTCATTAAACTTCGACATCCATCAAAATATGTGTATAGATTGTTTACAATCACAATACTTTCTCTATCTGTGCCATGCGAGAAAGTATAAATAATTAGCAATTTTAAATATGTTCGACTTTTATACCGTTACATTGTAACGATCAGGATGTTGTTTTTTCCACAACGGTTTATTTTCCATCCGGGTTAAACTCATTCTATGTCAATGGGGTAAAAATGAGGATGGTAAAACTTAGGCGATATTCATAATCATTTGCGAGGAGACAGAGTGTAAACTAAACTAAGGGAGAACACCATTTGTACAGCTGGTCGGGATTAGAACCCCTAACTACACATCACCGGTAAAACCAGATTATGATGACCTTGACATTCAGCCCACGTGCCTGTAGATGCGGGTCATCACATCTGCCATGTTTTAATTAAGTATACCAGTCCATATAAATAGTCTGTTTATATTTACGTTAAATATTTTGACAGTTATTAATATCCGTGGCGTCATCCCGCAATCGAACCATACCAACAGAGTGACCACCTTCTGTTGGTGAAGATAGTGACAACTTCTGGGGATTCAGGGTGTCTTGTGGTCAGCACAACTAACTCTTCGGCTGTTAATCTCAGTTTTCTATACCTTTACATTTCCATTCAAGTAGATTCTCCATTTGTTCTCATCGTGGCTGAGTTGGCCCCGTTCCAGACCAACTTCTTCACAGAACCATCTGGAAGCGCCGGGGATCTAACCCGGAACGTCTAGCCAAGAACTCTGGCCGATAGATAATTGAAGTTGTCAATTTAAGTAAAATAACTATGATTTTATTTGATCTTGTCCTGTGCACTTACGCTTCTTTGTTGTACACTTATTTTTCTCTTTTATTCTTAAAACTTTTAAAGTTTCTCTTTTTCACACATTCTTATACCATCCTTAACCTCGTCCTTTTGATCCACACACTCTACCTTCATATATTTGCTTCGTCTGTAGAGCCACACATCCTCCAAACATACTCAAACCAATGTAATATGCTTCTTTCACATTAACCGACTGTACTCACTTTCTAACCGCACTCCTTCAGCACCCATTCATTACTGACTCTGTCCATACGAGTGTCTCCACATTTCTTAGATATCTCATTCCAACCTCCTTCACCTTGCTCTTGAGTTTCTACTGACAAATCCATGCTTCACATCCATAAAACAATGATGGCGTCAACATACTTTTATATAGTGTCAACTTTGCCTCTTTTGATACTTCATTTTTTTTTTTTTTTTGCAATAGTTCACTTACATCCACCTACTCTCCGAGATGCATTCACTCGTCTGTCAATTTTACAGAATATTCCGCTAGTAAACATAAAATTATTCACTTATTCTAACAGTTTTACATCTATACTAAACCAACAATCCATTCCTGATCCATCCTTATCAAAAACTATCCCCTAATGATTGGAAACATTTATACGAAGATACATTCTGCCTGTTGCCACATTTCAAAGGAGTTAATGCACTTTGCAAAGTCATTCTCATTCACACATCACCACTACTGAATTTGTTTGTAATTTTATGCAAATTGTTACGTCACTAAGGGCAGAAGTATTATTTGATTGTTAGTACAGGCGTAATTAGTCTGTTGGCGTGGCACGCTACTAGAAACCGCACACCCGAGTGAGATGTAACGGAATTTGTCACTAGTATTAATTTCAGACTTGATATCTAGACGATTAATCGAATCCTATTAATGTTTTGTTTCTATTTAAAAATAAAATAAAAAACGCTGGAACTTGATTTTAGTGTATGTTTAAAAAATATGTATACATATATATATTATGTGTATATATATATTTATATCACATATATATATCAATATCCTTGTATATAAAAAATCAAACTTAGTGTATATTTTGATTGAGTATTAACACACTGTGAAAAAATTACCAATGCGTGGAGATCAACGGCGAATATTATATCAAAATAAATTCTTCCTCCCCTTCCTTCGTTCCCGCCCCCCTCCCCTTCCTTCTTCTCTACCCCTCAGTGCACAAGGTTAATATTATTCACGCCTCGACCTTCATCCATGACGTCCAAGTCCAAGGTAACGTCTTAAGTTCAGTCGGCCGCTGCTGTGGGCGGTAAATACTCTCACCCTTCCGACAAACGAACCATTAATAACCCTTGAACACACTCGTCTCTACCCTTAAACGTACCAATAAAAAAATAATAAGACAAACGTTAAATAAAAATAGTCTGCAGTCACAAGTCCCCCCCATGAAGCATCAATAAGAGGTAAATACGGATGTCTATGACGTCTTATGAATGTCGCACTCATTTTGTTTCTCTGTGACAATACGCGGGACATTTTTATTACCCTTCCGATAGTACATTGACTACGTCAAGAGTAGAAGCGAAGTAAAAAAAAAATGTCCATGGGATTCACTGAACCAGATCCTGTGATCGTAAATATTGTTTTCCTACAAAAATGTATTCCTCGCCATGTCCTGCTACAGGTTCGGGTTATACACACGTACAGTAGCCCCATAGCTTCTTTGGTGCTGACTGACAGCTCACAGCTGACAGCTGATGGCTTTGAAAAGTTATCAGACCAAATTATGTATCCCTACGCAGAACCATATGATCTGCAAAAACACATGTTTAGCAGCTGTCACTTCAGACAGTCAAAATGTAGGTATATACCTAAATGTCGACTGTTAGATTTCAGCTGTGAGCTGTCAGTCAGCACCAAAGAAGCCATGGGGCCATTGTACAGGATGTAGAGTGACAATGAAACGAGGTACGCACAATTGGGAGGTAGAAGGGGAGGAGGGTAGTGGGCGTCAGGTCACAAAACATGTGTCTTATTTAATCTTATTTACAAATTATAGTCAATTTCGTGTTCCAGTAATTATGATAAACTGAGGTAGTACAGGGTGGCCCACGGAAAAGTAGCCCGCCTCCTATATCCAGCAGGCGCCTCACTCTAAATTGGAGGAGGTCAATCCCCTTCTACCCCTCCTTTCAGCATCTGTTGTAACATATGGATAAGTCAATAAAGCTTTAGACAACCAGTTCACTTGCTCATTATTCATGTCACAATATGGGTGGAAGGGGATTGATCTCCTCTAATTCAGAGGGAGGCGCCTTCTGGATATAGGAGGCAGGATACTTTCCCGTGGGCCACCCAGTATAACTTATTCCAATAGGGCTGTTTACAAAAACAATAAACAATATACACTAGAGTCACGCGATTTTCTGGCTTAAAGTGGGGGAATTCCGGACCGGATAATACAGAATCCAAGTGTAAATTATTTTCAGTATGGGTTTGGCTCATGTAAACTACTCCTTGTGCACACCTCCCTTGACACATCTTCTGCTTACAGCCAAATCAAAACAGTGCTGCTATCTACATCGACTGCAATGTTACTGTATTATACCAACCGCATATCATAAATGATCCACGTGTTTGTGAAAATTTAATATTTTGCTACCGTCCAAACCCGATTCCAGGACAAACTAGATCGAAATAGGATTAATTAATACATCATAAGGGCCTCAGGATGTACTAGTTTAACCTTGTCTAAATTCATTAATCCTGAAATTTTGCCCTAGCTCATAGAATAAATTAGTATAGCCTACAATTGTATTAGGCAAAACCAGGTTTGGGTTGGGTTAGGTTAGATTAGGTTAGGTTAGCTGACAACATTTGCGCGCGAACTGTGAATGATTAATCCTGTTCAAGGTCGATTCATCGTACGGGTTAAGAAGAATGAAAACTCAGTACTGCTAAAAAACATCAGGATAAATCGGTTTATCCTACAAGCGGCAGAATGGATCAATTCGGCCCTGTCCGAACTAGTTTGTCCTGGAATCGGGTTTGGGCTATAATGTATATAGTTGTAGATACTGCATCTCTCAGGGTTAAATGTGTCATACACTTTTAAAAACTTGGTTTCTGGCGTTTATGAATTTGTGCTCGACTGTTTTAGCGCCTTTACTCTACTGACTCATGTGACGATTGATATATCGGTCTCAACATAAAAGTACGAACGTGTTGACGACTGTAGGAGCTTTCGAGCGCATCCTCGTTACTACCAGCTATTTTTGTGCCGTCGACGAAGGCATGGGCCGCGCCAACATGAATGCCTCTCGATACGATGATGGTTTGGTGGTTTGGATCGACACGACCTGCGCCGGTCGGGCACGTGGTATACATGTCAAGCTCATTTCCTTGACCTTCATAAACAAACTGAACGTTTCATCCCATTACAACCTTACTCACCGTCAGACGCCACTGAATAACCGACCATGTCTTGGATATAATGTCACTTTAAAGCACGTCCCGCGAACTTGTGCCGCCCCCCCCCTCCCGCCCGAACCCACCTATCCACACACACTTTTAAACATTTATGTTTTTGTGATTATGATTCGTTTGTATCGGATTGTTCCGGAAAAAAATTAGTTTGTTGAGTTTTGATAGGCCCACAAATTATTTGCATACATTTGGGGGGGACCAACTCCTCGGTAGACTTGATTAGATTGCTGATGACGGAGAGATCGGGGTTAAAAACCCAGTCAGGGGCACTGAGGATGATTTTACCTAAATAGTTTTCAAACCTCCTCCACGAAAATTCGAGCACAATTTCTCTAAATCCAACCTTCTTCATTCCTAGCACTTTAAACGTAGTTAGCACGTTTAACCCGAATTGGTAGTAAAACGAAACGGGTACAATGGAATACTTCAAAGACTCGAATGGGTGTCGACTGTCGATACCTATCTGATGAAGTAGTCGAATGAATGTCGATTCATATCTAACTGATTAGTTCAATTAATTTCGATTCATGCTTGCATGGGAATCAATAAATAATTATCTAATTAAGTATTTGAATGGGTGACAATACACATCCGTTGAAACTATTCAAATTCATCTGCAATGAATATCATTAAGACCAAAGTAGACTTATGCCAATAGATTAACAATTCCTCCATATATTTTTAATTTTAGTATTGGTAAATTTTAATGAAGTAGCTGATAAATTAAATGGTACGATACAAACGCAAAAACTTTCTCATATTGTGTATTTTAAAACTTGGAAAAAAATATTCAAAATCAGTTTTTGGGTAAACTCATAATAACAAACACTTATTCTTGTCAATCACAATAAACACTCTTTATATAGCCTATATATTTTAAACCAAATTCTTAAAATATATTAAACACATCTCATATTTTCAACAATAGTTTATTTGTATTAAACTAACCTTAGCTTGTTTTCATACTGTAAAAAGTCTTATTTATTATGAAACACGATTTACAGATATCTATTTTCAGTTCAATCTTCAAGGTCATTTCGAAAACTTTCAAATTTCATATAATTTTTTCTAAGTAAACAACCTTTAAATGAATTTATTTTTAAAAATTAACTTTATTTTAAAATATTATTGATCATGTAAAATTATACCTCGATACTAATTTTGAACAAAATCGACAAATTTCTTTTTTTAATTCAAATGTTACAAAAACCAGTGATTACTACTATGAAATATTTATTTATATATATATATATGTATATATATATGTATATATATATATATATATATATATATATAAAATGTAAAAAGTTTCATAGATACCCATTTTGAAGCTAATCGTTACAAAAAAATTAGACATCTTTCAACAACCACTAAACAAATACCACCGCCTTCCCCCCAAAAAAACAAATACACAGTTTTATTTCTCAAGTTCGAACACTCCCAGATAAACATTTAAATGAATTGATTTGAGATATTTTCAAAATATTTTGAGTTATAGAAAATCACTCATTAGTTAACTACTATTAATTTGAGGGTTATTGAAAAAACTTAGAAGAAAATAATCCTTATGTATTTCCCTTTATTAAGTATGAAAAGATCTATCGATCTGTGACCATGGACAGACAGACATGGGAGGGATAGAATTGTAAAATAAACTTTTTTTTTGTTCAAACACAAAAACATGTAGTTTCATCATATTCTCGAAGTTGGAAATTTTCACGATTAAAATACCTTCTCTTGATATGAGAAAGCAAAATATATTTTTAAAATGTTAATTTTTCAGGTTTTCAAAAAATAATTTGGAAAATAAAAATTAAAAACAGTTAATTTGTGTATAGGATATAGGAAAACCACATAATAATATTGGATAAGAGATTATAGTATTATAAATTAGTTATTACTTAACGTATCTTGCTACTTAACAAATCAGTTGCGCCGCAACAAACAGTCAGATATTAACAAAATATCTATCTTATTAAGAGTATTAACAAGCGAATCGAGGCTATACTTATTACTAGCAGAAGTACCAGGCGCGGCGTTCGTTGTCAGCGGGAGCCACGAAATCCATTGCGGTGTTACCCCTGGCAATAATTTTATTTGCTTCAAACTGACAGAAAATAATATCTTCATTTTAGTTCTCCCGAGCCAGTTTTTAATTGATTAAAAAAAATCAAGTCGAAATTTTAAAATTCCGGCCTTGAGGTGTACAGGGGTTACTAATTTTTTAAATTCAGACCTCTGCGAGTGAAAGATATCGCGCAATGCTCATGTCAGACAGATAAATACACAAACTCTTCATTTTATTAATATAGATATATTGGCGATATGATTTGACACAATACAATTTATATTTAAAACAATAAATACTAAATATAATAGTGTTTACATTATTTTTAATGAGTGTTTAGGGTGGGGGGAAGGAAATGTGAGCTAAGATCCTTAGTTCAATTCTCTACAGATAAAAAATCAACTGTTTTTTAATATTTACCAAGGGTTTTTCAGGACTTTAACGTAGCCTTTTCTTTTCACTTGGAAAATTTCTGGTCAAAGAGCACTATGATCATGACAAATATTCAAGAACTGTTTATATTATTATAATATGTAGAGAATTAAACTAAACATAGACTATCTTATGAAGAGATTTTTTATTTATTTAGCTAAAAAATAATTTTATCATAAAAACTACAAATTACTTTAAATAACGTTTACTTCCATCCCTTGTGGTTTTTGTGGTTATAATATGTTAAAAGTTGAATACATTTTAAATTTCAATTTGATATTTAAAATTTCAGAGAAATATATATAATATATTCCTTATCGAACATGAATCCTCTTCTTCTTCTTCTTCTTGTTTTTGTTTGCTGGTTAACTAAGAGACAACTCCATGAGCTTACACACCATATAAATGATATTTAAAATAATATAGGGAATATGTTATTCCGACCGTGAGAGTATGGTCAATTCACACACTTCAGATATCCCGTTAATTAGAGCCGTGATTTCCTGATATTTCTGGACCAGCTAAGTTGTAATTTTGGTCTTTCTCGCTCCGGTACTTGTAAATAGAAGCGAGAGAACGCGAGGGTAGTTGGATTTGAAGCGAGAACAGAATACAATACTGACACTTTCGCCAACTTTATAGGTATAGTATAGTAAAAGGAACACTTTATACTGGTTTATACCACCAGTTGGGTTGGTTCTAGTTCTAGTTTGATTTAATCGACCTTGTGTTCCGTCTACTTCAATACCCAGAGACAGTAGGGCTCAGGAGTGTAAAACACGTGCTGCTGTAAATATCATTCGAATATATATATATATATATATATTTGAGGGTGGCACTGTTTGATTATCTACATCTAGAAGTATAAATCCATTATTTTTATTTTTAATTGATGTAATTAAATATGAATCTAATTTTAATTTCTTGAAATATGTATATTCATAGCTTCAGTATAATTGATGTCCAATGCCCTGAAGCCAAGAGGGAGAGACTATTGGTACCATGGTACCGGGCCCGGGACTCCTAACGTTACCAGGTCCAAGATCCAGAATAACAAATTTAAAAATAATTGTAGATGATGAAGTAATTTTACATACATAATAAGAAATTAAAATGCCTATCCACACAATGGAATAATAAATACCCGCCTCGGTGGCGTAGTTGGCTAACGCGCTAGTAGTGTTGAAGCTCGACTGCTGAGGACGGGGAGATCTGAGGTTCGAATCTCGGTCGGGTGAACTGGGGTGGTTTTTCCTAAATGGTTTTCCACTCTCCCTCCACGCAAATGCGGGTTCACTTACTCTAATTCAACCTTCCCAATTCTTAATCCCTTAGAGTAATTAGTACTTAAAGCATATAACCCGAACGGGTAGTAAGACGCGCTGCTAAATATTATTAATAATAAATGCCCAGATCAGCAGCTCCTGAGGAACTTAATGGCGTCCGTCCCAATAAAATATTTGGTTCGGTCCAGTTTTGGTCTTAGTTTTCAAGTGTTTGGAAGTTTAACCGAGTCTATTATTTTTGTATTTAGTAAGCACCTGGCAGTCTTGGGTATAGTCCAGCCGCAGTAATTTCGTAACCTTACCCTAACATTTATAAATAGCTCAAATAGTTCCATGCATATCAACCACCTGCAATGTGTGTGTGATGTGCCAGTTTGACAAGTGATATGAAACTCCCACGCGCTTGTCAAAGTTTATTATTATTATTAGCACCACGTCTTACTACCCGTTCAGGTTATACGCACTTACGCTAATGTGTAATGGTAGGGTGATTGTGAGATGAAATGGAGGACCTACAGCTTAACGTGGAATCCGAACCACGGTGGAGGCCTGGAATTCCCCACATTTACAAGATGTCTTGTCCGAGGTGAAGGAAGGGTTTGGTAATCTGATAAATCTGTGCCGGGACCGAGGATTGAACCCCGGGCACCAGCACAGCTTGTCAAAGTTAATATATATATATATATATATATATGTGTGTGTGTGTGTGTGTATGTGTGTAGGCCTATATGTATATAAGTTTATTTAACAACGCATCTTACTACTCCTTCGTGTTATATGCTAATGTGTTAGAGATTAGTAACTTTCAATTTAGAGAAAGTGAAACCACATTTGCGTAGAGAAAGATTGGAAGATAATTTAGGAAAAACCACCCTCTGTGCATCCAACTTGGATTAAAGCCCCGAGCTACACGTCATCGGCAGGCCAGTTTACTGCTAAAGTGACTCCTTAAAACATTTGGTCACCAAAGTGGGCTTTAATCATTTAATTTGGGATACTTAACGTGGGCTTTCTAAGCAGACTGACTAAGTGCATTAATGTTCCAGGGATAAGGAAGGTTTAATTTAGAGGAATTGTATCCTCATTTGCATGGAGAGAGAAAGAGTGGAAAACAATTCAGTAATAAAATACCCTTAGTCCAGCTGACTGCGATTCAAACCACGATCTCTCCGTCACTGGAAGTCCAGTTTATTGTGATAGCAACGTCTTCTTAAAACAATCTGCCACCGAAGCGGGTGTCAGTCATTTAATTTTGCGATATATGTATCTTTAGTATCTTTAAAACTGACAGAAAAGACCAAGGTTACCATGATTCAATTATAGGCGATAGAAAGAGAAGCTTTTTAAAATTAATAGGAAGGTGAGAGAGAAATTTATAATTCTGCAATGTTTATACGTCAAACAATTCAAAGAGCTCATTAGCGCACCGAGGCATAAATGGTTTCCCCATCAAACCACAAATTAGGGTTATCGTGCCGTTTTCTGTAATGCAATCCTATTTTCACTAAAACTGATTATACGTATATAACCCCCTCTTCAAACCCCCCTCCCGACACACACCCACACACACACACACACACACACACATCCTCATAACACAATGTATATCTTCCAGGGACTCATTAGCAGGGTCCGGATTTAAATGATCTAAAAATGATTTTAAAAAATACCTATAAAATTTTAAAAAAATTCCAAAACAATCGCTTGAAAATTAAAAAATCTAAACATCTGAAAAAAGTCCTTTATAAATGCACACGGCTAAAAAAAGGAATTTACAAATGTAAATTGTAATGTAAAGCCTTTAACAACCAAACTCTTGCATTCTGCGAAATATAACATTGATTTTAAAATATTTTCTTAAGAAATAACATATACCGCCCCAACGCAGACCTCTCCAGCCTAGTGGCAGTTTCTCACAAGGAATTTGTATTTTTTAAACCATACAAGCTAAGGAGATTCATAGTTAATTACATACATTATTTTCTAATTCCGACAGTTGTGTGTTGAAAAAAAAATCTATATTTGAGCATTTATAACATATTAATGTTATTTAAAAATACACCTATTCATTAAGCATGTCTTAAAATGACTATAAAATACCTTTAATGACTCTAAAACGACGTAAACCAATAAAATATTACCTTAAATTCCAATATGACAAAATTAAACAAATAAAGACCTTTAAAATATACATTTCTACAACAAGGGGATCATGAAAAAATGTTTATGTATTAGCAGTGTATGAGATGAAAAAAAATGTCATAAAAATCCAGACCCTGCTCATTAGTATTCATAAAAGACACAATACACACGCTACTAGTAATAAAAAAATGTTCTATAAAATCGGAAAAAGTATAAAAATTGGTTTTAATGATAGAATAAAATATTATCGACCTTTTCTACTAAACCCCATTTCAAAACAACTCACCTTCCTATGTGGTACCACCTGATATACTGACTTCGTGTAGAAACATTTTAACAAAAAAATATGTTTTAAAGAATATGTATACGTTCCTTAAAATTTTCAAGGAACATATAGATAATCTTCCAAACATATTTTTAAGGCGATTAAAATTTTAAATTTTAGTGCAATAAATTTAAATTAAACCAATTGCACATGCTTTTGATTTAAACTCTGTTATGACGTATCGATGAACATTACTAGGCCTGTAACATACAGAAACACAATGTATTTTGAAGTTACACAGTCAGTTAAACTTAATAATATTCATTCTTCAGGGGTACTGGAACTGTTTTTGAACAAGGAGGAGAGGGTGGCAAAATGACAGACACTATGTCAATGCTGGGTTAGGTTGAGTGAAAACAAAGTTACTGTCATAATAACTATTTGGGGGATGTTCCTTGTCAGGTAATCCTGACCGAGTGCCTCCTCGTGGTGGACCCCAAGCAAGGTCCAGAGGGGTTTTCCCGAAGGGCGGCTAAATCTCTGTCGAGGTATCTGTGTGAGAGTGAAGCAGATCAGACCACCTCAATGAGTTCCCCACTGTGCTACTCACTGAAAGCTCTTATGAGGGATTCCCGAGGCTAGGCGTCTGACCTCATCCGAGGGGTTAACGCTCCTACGTGAGAGTCCAGCACTCACGGAAGGAGGAGACAAATCCTTCTGCAGAGGGAAGCTGGACAAGTTGAGGGGATGGGGTTTTCAGTTGTGCGATGATGACAGGTTTTACGGCAGACACGGGGTCGTCGGTCCCTAAATTGCCCGCTGCGCATTTAATGTGCGTGGCTATGGTCGAAGGAGAAAGCCTTGACGGGCTAGAGGAGCCCCTCTAGAGGTGTTAGCTCCCCAGAGAAGTGGTTGCCGAACCCTGAAATGGAAGATGAGTTTCCACTTTAAAAAGTTTTAGACTTACATAAGGTGTCAGAATTGTGACGTAAGGAGTTATTTAATATCTTAAAAATGCTAGTACGTACTTGGATACATTGTATCGAAACACAGTACATTATTGTATAAAAACTGTATTTTATGTGTATATAACATTATCGATACCGTATTTATCAGGCTATATACAAAATTGATACAAAAATACGTGTATCTTGTTTTTCCATTTCGATAGGAAACATCATGCAAAGTATAAAATTAACTAGAATTCTACAGCAGTGAGTACGTGTCTAGTTACTGTATGTATACATTCTACTGCCTCAATCTGGTTTGTGAAGTAAATAAGCTGAGTTGTGTCTTGTTACTTCAGAGTTCGCTTGTTTTTGTCCGCTTGTGTCCGCTTTTTACTTAATATTATTTTTAAGTTTATAAAGTTTTTTTTGTTTAAAAAAGTTTTTGTTTTACATAGGTTTTATAAATGTGATCAACTGAAATTACTTCAAAACTTATAGAAGACTTCCAATCCCAAGCATGCTTGTGAGATGTAATAGCAACCGATTATGAAAAAAGGGAAGATTATGTTTAAATTTTATCTAAAATTTACAACACTTATAGTTAAGAAGTTGAAAAAAAATCACAGTTTAAAATGTCAATTTCGTGTTGAGCACAAAAATTGTCCTACTCTAAAACAAGTGGCAGTTTGCCAAAGAAGTGCAAATGGTTTGGGAACGAGCCACTATTATTCCTTTTATCAAGCAATGTATCAAGAGGAAGCAGAAACATGGACAAAACCGAAACACCGATTGAAATATGTGAATAGTGTTTTATTAACAAGTCGAATTATTTCAGATTTTACAAAATTTAAGAAGTAAATATGTATTCTAAATAATCTAATATTTTTTAAAAAAAAGTGGAAATTTAAAACTATGCATGGCTGTATTTCCAAGAAACTGTTCCTTCAACAGATACACATATATCACGGAATCCATTAAGAATAGTTTGCGCTTTCAATGAAGGTTTTCTGGGTACAGTTTGTAAACTCAATAGCGAACTTGTATCATATAAATCTGATCTCCAGTTAATGTTTATCTTCTGAGTCAAATGTATCTGTCGGAGAGTAAAATCTTCTTGACGTTACATTGCTACGCAAAATAATAGAAAAATATATGCAGGCTAGTTCCACATATTCTACTTTATCGGGATTTAAATTAATACTTGTCAAAATAATCCTAAACCTAGCACTTAAGATACCAAATACATTTTCTATTATTGTTCTTGCTATACTTAAATGGCAGTCAAATATTCGTTCAAGAGACGAGCTCCCAGGCTTGTGTCCTGAATAGGGTTTCCTCGTGTTTATCTGCTACAAAATTAAATGGCAGCCTCGCTGTTTGCCCTGGTAATGCTTGTGGAGCTGATAAATCCAGTTCGCCGCTTTCCATCTTCTGGCACAACGTAGTATATTTGAAAACTCCACCTTGAGAATCCGGCCTTGGCAGCCAACATTTGCTTGAAACACGTAATTTTCATCAGCAACTGCGAGAGGTAGTATGTTGTGCGTGCCTTTATAATTGAAAAACATGCTTCCACTATTATGAGGAGCAGTTATTGCAATATGCTTGCCAAATTATGACACAGTTTGTCCACAATGCCGTAGAATGTATCAAAAACCTCCCGAACACAGTTGGAAAACGTGTCAGCCTTACAGCTTATGGTGAACAAGTTGCGAAAAAAATGCGTGAATGTGCTTCTAAATATGCAGTAGCTGTAGCACAACATCACATTGACAATATTTAGTTTAATTTGGGGAGTGTAACCTAAACTACAGACAGTAGTACGTTTTCCTTCCCTTCCATCAAGTTCGCATAGTTCTTTTGATGAGATATATCTTAAACATTCTAATAACACTGACCTACTTTAAATTTCCTTGTTCGTCCACAAAGGACCAGCAGTTGTTCAACTAAACATTTTCTCTTATCAACCCTCATCAACCCCAAGACCTGCACATACAAATAACAAAAATGACTTTAAAATTGATGATTACATTCTAGTCAAGATGTAATTTTTTATTAATGTAATTATTTTAAGTGCATATTATGAAAATGTTTTTATTTTAACTTCGATGAACTTTTTTACTTTTTTTTAACCATTAGCAAGGTAAATAAATATTTTACTGGCCTACCAAAACCAGAATTGCAGTAATTGTCATATAATAAAAATTATTCAGTCTGAAATTGTGTTTTTGTTTTATTACATTGACGTGTAGTATGATGGCTTCACAGACTTCTTGAACGAATTCAGAAATTGCTTGCTTGTATACTGTGAATGTGTTCATCAAGATTGTGTAAGAATTTACAGTGGCTATAAATCGTAGTTTTAGAGATAATTTGATTTAAAATTAATTGCTATCCTAAATTTTGTGTTTCTACTTGATATTTTACCTCATATAATATTTAGCAATGCTTCAAAATCTGTCTTGTGAAGTTCATGAACACCTTTATATCTTATAGTTTTAGATCATTTAAAAGGCTATTAGCATGACCAGTTTATTTGTCTTCATCCTCAACGTTTTATTCTTTTTTATGTATCTTTTTTAGAAATAATTAACGTATTAAACGCTCAAACAGTCACTTCAATTTCGTTTGACATAACTTCGAAAACTAAATAAAGTATTATGTATTGAAACAATCAATATTATATGGACGCTATGCACTGTATAGATGCTAAATATTCAGGGGCGTATCCAGATTGTTTTCATAGGGGTTCATAATTATAAATAACATAGTTACTTAACAATGCTAGATTTATGTTTAAAGCCATTTAATAGTTTAGCATTCATATTTGATCTTATGTATGTTTTAAACCATGGTCAACCTCTTAATTTTTTTTTTAATCATATGGTTTCTATAAACTATTTGGAGTGACCCTCCTTCAATAATTTTTTGAAAAATTGTTCACTCTAGAAGCTATGAGTAGTCTTCACCTTGATTTTTTTTTAAATTAGATTCTCTTAAAAGCCATTAAAATGTTTCTCCCCTAAAATTTTTTTAAATTTTGATGCCCCTATAAGCTATTGAAGTGATCCTCACATTAATTTTTTACGATATTTAAATACCTCTATATGAAAATCTCTTAAGCGGTCTTACATCGACAAAATTTTGAAAATGGAATTATTTCAGAAACTAGGCTATTTGGGGTGGACCTCGGCTGAAAATTCTTCAAAATGACATGCGTCTTGAAGATAGTTGGAGTTGTCCTTCCCTAGATATTTGTGAAATTTGAATGGCTTTGGAAGCTATTTAGAACTTTCTTCCTCTGACTTTTTCTGCCAGTTAGATGCCTCTAGTCTATTAGTTATTTGATGTGGTCTTTTACGGCAAATTTTTGACAGTAGAAAGCATATCTAGAAGTAATTAATTTTGGTGTTTGGTTTAAGGCCATATTTCAGCTTTATATTCGATAATTTTGGAGTATTTGAAATATATCTGGGGGGTATATATTCCATTGATTCCCCCTGCAGCTCCACCACTACTGCTGTCCACACATATTCTATATTCGATAGTCGTGGATGAACTGCCCTCAGGTGATTATTAGTCTTCTTTGATGTGTGTAAAAATGTTCGCTACTCCTTATGCACGACAAATATTAGTATACGAAAATGAGTATTTTTTCCACACTTGTGTGAGTCATATCGAAAAAATGAATAAACGTGGACGAATAACGGATGTATTAACCAGGATTAAGAGGTGTCTGCGCATAAAAAAATAAAAAATATTTATAATTTATCTGTGTTGTATTTTCTTTCAAAAAATTTAATTTAATTTTGTTTTTTATATTAGCTTTATAACTTTCATAAATCCACGCCCGTATATACATACTGTTTTGATCTCTTCATAAAAAGTATCAAAACTGTATGCATACACTGTTTCGAAACAATGTATCCAAGTGCGTACGAGCCTTATCCTCGTGATATGAATGTATATATACTCAATGAAATGAACCTAACGAAATAAGGCTGTAAGCAAGTTACAAGGCTATTATTAGTATATTATCTCTCGAGGTGGAATTTGATGGTTGTAGATGTTCATAGAGTGTTAGCGAATATTTTCCCTCTGGCATGAGGAGGGTGTGATGTGAATACGATTTGTGGGTGATGGCATGTGATGCACTTGGGCTGTAAGTTTGGGGTGGGATTTTCTTTTCTTGGAATGGGAATATGATCCGGAAGGATTTATTTTTCTTGGGAGTTGATTTGGATGGGTCGGATAATTTCCCCCATATCCGCTGCAGCAACCAAAATGGAATATTATCGTGAACTTAGAGACCAGCATAATATCCAGGGGCTTCAGTGGTGACAAAGGGTGTTAGGTGAATTGTGTGCTTCGGTCCCGCGTTGTGTATAGAGACCTTAAAGAAGACCGTCTACTAGAGCACTTAGACGCATTGCATATGTCTAGATAGTCCACGTTATTTAAGAAGTTGTTTTTCTAATTCATAATATTGTCTACGACAAATTGAAGGGGGAAAGCAGCAGCTCCCTTGTTGGCCTTGAACTACTAGCTCTGAGTGTCAGAAGCGACTTTCAGAGGGAGTAGGTGGCTTGTTTATGCCTAAAGTACCAATCTGTAGTCACAGATCATAACCTTTATGTCTAAAAGTGTAATTTGGTTGTGAAGGGAAACTGGAGTTGATGGGTGAAGGTTTGTATGTTGGGAGCAGCAGAGTTGTGTGGTTTTTACTGGATCGAGCCCTCGTACACTGTGATGGAAACACAAGCGCAGTTAGGCCCAATGTGAGTGGTATAGTGAGGGAGTAAGTTCTAGACGAGCTGAAAGAAAATACATGAAATAATATTAGACACTAAGCGAAGATGGCGTTGATGAAAGTGAAAATGTGAATAGAAATGGTTCTGGTGCGTAGTTTGTGGGGACGTGAAAGGATGGGGACCCAGGGATTGGCTATGCTTAGAAAGAGGAGTGGTTAGTAGGAAAGGGTTGATTGGGAAGGTGTGCAGATGTTAATTCTCATACGAGTCGGGGCTTCTTGTATCTCCTTGTCTCATGGGGGTCGTACTGGCCCAATCTTCTAATTGTGGCGTTGTCCTCTACCTCGCTGGCTCGTTTATAGAGCTTGTCGCCTCGCTTCCGGAAGATTTCCTGAAGTGTCGCACTGCCAGTGGTAGCGTGTATGTACTCATTGCTGGATCGGGTGTTCACACCTAGGATACTCCTAAGTATCTTGTTTTGTACTACTTGTAGTGTACCTATCACTGACTCGGGAGCATACCCCCACGCCTCGCATCCGTATAGCAGAATCGGTTGTACTAAGCTCTTGTACAGTAGCAACTTGTTGTTGATCCCCAGCACTGGGCTCTTGAGCAGGCCATAGTTTGCGATGAAGGCCCCCATTGCCTTTTTTCTTGTGTAGTCTGCGTGCTCCCTCCATGCGAGTCTGGCATCTAACATCACCCCGAGGTATTTCATAGAACTCTTGTAGGGGATATCCTCTTCCAACACTACAAGCTGGGCAGGTGTTTGGGGTCTCCTCCTAGTAATCAACATCGCTGACGATTTTTCCGCATTGACTTTTATTCTCCATTTCTCCAGCCAACTGCTGAACTCGTTCAGGTACCGCTGCAGGCGGCGATGGGCGTATTTCACGTTCTTATTGGCTATGGTGAACATCGTATCGTCTGCAAAGAGCCTAATCGCTACCATCGGGTCCGTGGGGATGTCAGCGACATACACGGTGTATAGGAACGGGGAGAGTGCCGACCCCTGTGGCACCCCCGCTCCGACCCTATGAAGGGGCGAAAAGGGGAAAAGTATTAACACCCTCCCTATAACAGAGATTCCCAAACTTTCTCGGGTCATGGCACTTTTAGTGTCCCAGTAATTTTTTTTATGTCAACCATAGGTAAAAATAAATACTTACCTCCGTTAGGTCCAATCAACTTTTTAAAAATCACCCTCAGTACACCCGACCGAGATTAGAACCTCGACAGTATAGTCTAACGCGAGAGTTACGTCATAGACTATGTGGCGACAGGGGTGGGTCAAGATTTACTTAAAATTTGGGACGAACATTTATTATCTAAAATATGGCAGATATTTGTTTATTATTTTTTAGAAAAGTTTGTGAGGAATATCTATATTGTTTAGACCAGAGCCCCAAAAACTGGTGAATGTTCGTGAAAACGCCGCAAGTGAAATATTTACTTTCTACTATGTAGTAAGGTTGGAGTATACGCAGCTCGAGTTAGGGGAAGTGTGCTTGCAGTGTTTTATTTAATCAAAATATTCTTTTTTTGGACAAAATAAAGAAAATATTGTTCCAGTAGAAACATATAGGTTAATTTTATCCACATGGTGATATCAACAGTTGTTGAATATCTGCCATGAACATAGCGGTATTTGATTACAGACTTTTTTAAATGAAGATACAAAGATGTCACGAAATTCCAGGACACCCTTGACATATTCTAAAACTTTTGATAATACCATATGAAGAGAATTACACTATGTTTCTACTGGGGAAATGTTTAATTTATTTTGATAAAAAAAGTTTTGATATAAAAACTTCAAAAATACTACTTTTAGCTTATTGTGTCTGCACTCACACCTTGATCTCAATGACTGTCTTAGGTCTACTCTAACTTATTTAGATACATTTTTAATCCTATAAAAACCTTCGTGGGGGGAAAAAGAAAAGAAAAAGGAGACAACCTGTGGAGTTACTCTTTCTTTCTCATCTATTTTCATCATCTCAGTGAGCTCAATCTCGTGATTGACTGGTTAGGTCTCTTAGGTGTCTTCTTCGGCACTCTGGGGGATAAGTGGAAGCATTACCGACACGACTACCCCTCGGCTGTTCCGGATGAATGCTTCTGCAATCAAGGTGATTACAGAGTGATTGCACGGAGACTGAAGACAAATTCTTAGAAATCGGGAAAGGGGGCGAGATGAAGTGATGACAAACCTATCTATCTGTTATCAACAAAACAGTAGGTGTTTGGAAAAATCACTTTTTTAATCAGATTTAAAGTCGAAGTGAAGCTTGAAACATGTGAAGATAAATTGAGGCTGAAGTCAAAGATGGATTATTTTGTTTTTACAAAAAACTGCTCTTAACTTTTAAATGATCTAATAAGTGCATCCGTGTAAAGAGGAAAGGACAAAAGCTCACTATATTATTTTATAGGGGGCCTACTGACATATCTGAAATGATTTTTAGCTTAAATTATAGATGTTATCTAATCACTAATTGGTGTGAAAATACTGTTTAGTTCTGAATATTCGACCCGCCTCGGTGGCGTAGTTGGCTAACGCACTTGTCGTGTTGAGCTCGACTGCCGAGGACGGGGAGATCGAGGTTCTAATCTCGGTCGAGTGAACTGGGGGTGGTTTTTCCTAAATGGTTTTCCAATCTCCATCCACGCAAATGCGGGTTCACTTCCTCTAATTCAACCTTCCCAATTCCTAATCTATTAGAGTAATTAGTACTTAAAGCGTATAACCCGAACGGGTAGTAAGACGTGGTGCTAAATATTATTAGTTCTGAATATTATTATACCCGATTATGTGGCCGCGTGGTCTAACGCGCGACGCCCGCAATAGATTATGTTGTTGATGACGGGAATATTGAGGTTCGAATCTCGGTCGGGTGTTCCAAGGGAAGTTTTCCTTAAATATTTCCCACCTTCTTCCCACACAAATGCGGGTACTATTTCTATGAATTAATCCTTATTCATCCCTAGCTTGTAAGTGTAATTAACACATAGGCAAATAGACCTGGTGTTAAAAATGTATATATTATATGTTGAAATAGTATGTCATATCATCAAGAAAGAGATATTGGGTGCTTCCTATTAATAAAAAAAGAACTTAGAAAGAACTTGTAAAAGTACATACTGGAACTGAGGAAGCTCCCTGACAAATTTTCTAACTTCACTCATTTTAATAAAGTAACAAAACACGAACAATCACAACAGTTCAACTTTTTGAAGGAGACTATTGACACGAGCACAGGGCGACCGGCTTTGCGTCTGCGCTGTGGCGTATTTTTCACGAAATAAGTGATTCCAACTGGATGTAACAGGAGAGTAGCGAAGACAGCTGCTTTGTTTCAACGTGTTTGTTGAAAATACATGGCTCACTTTGGTTGTACAAAGCGGTTGATTCAACCAAAGTGAAACAATAAAATTGAAAGGCCAATATTTACACATTTCAATGAAATTGACCTAATTTGTTTTCTTAAAAATGGAGTCGAAGAAAATTGTACGTGTCAGTATTGAAATAATTTGTGAACATTAAATAGAAGTGTGTCAGGAAATTAAAAAATTATCTAAAAGAAACAGAGACGATGTCGACGTTTGTGGACTAGAATTTGGGTGATGCGTCGAAACAACAAAGGGGCGTTGGAAGGTTTATTGTTGAAATTAGCTGTGGAAGATCCCGAAGCCTACATAAACTATTTATGGATATCTAAAGAACAATTTGAATAACTTTATGAGAAAATGAAGTCAAAAACTCAGAAAAAAAATTATGAGGGATGCACTTCCAGCAAAGTTAAAGCTTCAAATCACTTCAAGATATCTTGCGACAGGTGATAGTTTTGGAACTTTATAAGCTTTATATTATAGAGTACCTAGATGTACTAATACTTTTAGGTTTTGACTGATGTATTTCGAGCAATTTTGGAAGTACTGGAGGAGTATATCATAGTAAATAATAACACATTTTAATTAAGTTGACCAAATTAGTTCACTTAAAAATGGAGTCGAAGCAATTTGTACGTGTCATCGTGTGTCATCACTTTTGTTCCAACTTATGTGAGCGAGTATGCTTTTGTTCCAACTTATGTGAGCCAGTGTTCTTTTGTTCCAACTTATGTGAGCCAGTGTGCTTTTGTTCCAACTAATGTGAGCCAGTGTGCTTTTGCTCCAACCTATGTGATCCAGCGTGCTTTTGTTCCAACCTATGTGAGCCAGCGGGCTTTTTTTCCAACTTATGTGAGCCAGTGTGCTTTTGTTCCAAATTATGTGAGCCAGTGTGCTTTTGTTCCAACTTATGTGAGCCAGCGTGCTTTTGTTCCAACTTATGTGAGACAGCGTGCTTTTGTTCCAACTTATGTGAGCCAGTGTGCTTTTGTTCCAAATTATGTGAGCCAGCGTGCTTTTGTGCCAAATTATGTGAGCCAGTGTGATTTTGTTCCAAATTATGGGAGCCAGCGTGCTTTTGTTCCAACTTTTGTGAGCCAGTGTGCTTTTGTTCCAAATTATGTGAGCCAGCGTGGTTTTGTTCCAAACTATGTGAGCCAGTGTGCTTTTGTTCCAACTTATGTGAGACAGTGTGCTTTTGTTCCAACTTATGTGAGTCAGTGTGCTTTTATTCCAAATTATGTGAGCCAGTGTGCTTTTGTTCCAAATTATGTGAGCCAGTGTGCTTTTGTTCCAACTTATGTGAGCCAGCGTGCTTTTGTTCCAACTTATGTGAGCCAGCGTGCTTTTGTTCCAACTTATGTGAGCCAGTGTTCTTTTGTTCCAACTTATGTGAGCCAGCGTGCTTTTGTTCCAACTTATGTGAGCCAGTGTGCAGTGACTCATTTGAAAGCATGTAGTCAAAGTAGAATGACACACGATGAAATACAATTGTTTCACATCGCCGTGTTTCGAAGCGTTTTGTGTCATCCTATGTGCGCCCGGATTATAATGAAATGTTTAAAATATGTTCATATTATAACGAAATTCTTCTAAATGTTTCGAAGATGCGAGGGCTATTGTGGATGTTGGACTAGGAGCGGATGATATTTGGCCTTCAACTTCAACTTGAAAATTTCAAAACCTTGCAAACTCTTATAAAACATTCTAGCTTAGGCATGCCCAATCTTGCCTTACTCACCCTACCTACAATTTTCTGACACCCGAGAGTGTAATACTTTTGCCTTTGAAGTACAAACATATTTAAAAAATCAATCTAATTTTCTGAATTTTCATAATAACCATCATTCTGTAAATTTTGAACTTTTCTTCTATTTTCTTATGGAAAACAGGTGGGAGGGGGGTTAGGTTTTCTCACAAGTTGCCGCAAACCCTAAGGCCTGCTCTGATCACATGTTATGAAAAGGAAGGCTAAAAATGGTCCTGGTCGCGGCAATCCCATCTGTGAGAAGATTATACTGAATCATAGCGTCACAAAGAATCGTTAAAAAGATACTTTTTCATTGCAAACTTAAAGTGGCCCCTCTCCTATAATTGGTTTACTAGCGGCGTTTAATCTAATCAAATTAGTCTTCAATCATAAAGGATATTGATAAAATTCAAATAAATCACCTTGCTGATGGATAAAAGACGTCATACAAGCTTACTGTGTGGCAGGTCATACAGGGGCGTAGATTGCGTTTCGGACCACTACTTTTTAGTAGCAAAACTTAGGAATCAGCAAAAAAAATCTTCGGTGGCCTCATGGTCTTTGATGATTCTCTCGCAATAGAATAGACTGCCGTAGACGAGGAGACCAGGATTTTATACTTGTCGGTGCAATGAGGGTGGTTTTACTTAAATTCAGATGCACCTCCCCTAACCTAAGCCCTCCTTATCCCTAACTCATTAGTGTAATTAGTACATGGGAGTATAAACCAAACGGGTAGTAAGATGTGATGGTAAAGAAAAGCGAAATCTGTCGGACTAGTTAGAAAGATAGGATGCGGAGGAACTGAGGGATGGAGAATGTAGGAATATACATCATGTTGACATTTTAAATGGGTTTACTTCCCTAGAGTGCTCACAAGGTAAGGAGGAGAACGTGAATCCAGAGAAACAGAGGGAAAATGTCAGGAATAATATTAGAAATGTAACAAAGAGCAGCGTAGGTCTCTGGAAAAATATAGAAGGAAGAATCCATGGTTTGACAAAGAGTGTTCAAAATTGATAAAACAGAAAAACGCAACCAAAATTACATTAGTTAGAAAGTCATAGTGAATAAGACCTTAAAACTTATATACGTTCAAAAAGGAAGGCCAGTGCCTTATTCAGAATTTAAAAAAAGTATTTAAAGGGTAAAGTTATCGAGATAAAGTTGGCAAGAGTAAGAATGTATCAGGGAACTTTATTTAGATTATCAACGGGTATAGGAAAGGTTATTAGATTATGGCAAATTTTTTTAAAGGTGAGAATGGTAAGCTGCTGGAGGACACGAGCTTTTTTATTTAGTAGACTAATGACCAATTTAGGCATATTTTGAAAGTTCATGAAGGATCAGAATTGGCTGATAATATTTGGATATGAAAATATAAAGTTTATTAGTTGATAAGTTTTAAAAAAGTGTGAGTCGATATTAGTTATTATGTTCGGGATATTATTGAATGGATTAAATAACAAATAGTGGTGGGTCCTGGGCAACGTACGGAGGATTTACACGATGGGTGGATAGATCTTTGTCGATATAGTCTGTGTGGGATTTACTGGAGGAGAAGGGGGCCCCAGACTCACCACACACCAAACGGTTGGTAGATAGTACCTTCCAGGAAATTTGATCAGGCCACTTCCATGAGGTCCCCAATCGGGAACTTAGGTTGAAAGCTCTTTCAGGGCTGTTCATAAGGCTAGACGCCTGACCTTTTTATAGGGCCCAAAACTAGGTAAAAGCTCTTTCGGGATGATTCCTAAGGTCGAGTTTTGAATCCCAGTAAAGCAAACTAAGTCAAAGCTCTCCTAGATTGTCTTGGCTCCCTGACTTGAGCTTCCACCACTCGCTAAAGGAGGAGCCAACTCTCCCCACCATCCCGCTGATGTAACTGTCTACGGTGAATTTTCTAGCTGTCCGGTGATGACAGGGACCAATGGCAGCCACGGGGTCACTAAATAGCCCGCCACGCGCGTTTACTTGCTTGGCTACGCTCGAAGGACACAAACATAGTTGGGTTAAAGGAGCTTTGGGAGAGATGTCTCCCTCTGCCCCAGATATTGGCTGCCTGACTCAATGCGGAGAGTGAATTCCCACTTTGAAAAGTCTATGACTCATATAAGGTGGTTGTCTAGTGACGTGGAGGCACCCTTGCTGCCAATAAGTGGTAGATCGGAGTGCAAATTCCGGTCGAGTGTACTGAGGGGGGGTTACTCCAAAATGGCTTTCCACTCTATCTTCAAGAAAATTCGCGCACACATCCTCTAAACTCAACACACTTTCGTATTTAGTGCATACGCGTTCAACTAGAATGGGTTATGAGACGTGGCGCTAACAAAAATTTATGGTTTAAAAAAAAGCAAGGTGTCACGATGGCTTTAGAGAAAAATACTAGGCTCAAAACTAGCAAAAGGCTAGAAATCAATAAATTAAACTAAAATGTAAAATATCAAATTCAGCACATGTCATGGAGGAATTCATTTTAATTTAATAGCTAAAAAAAATCGGTAAAAAAATCCTGAGAATTTTCTTAAGATTTTTCGGAAAAACCAAAGTGAAGTTTTTCTATCACCCATCTGTACATGTGTGTCTGTTTTAGCCCCTTGTGGTCCAGGTACATTTCCTTGTGCCAACATGTCGGTCTGCATTCCACAACGGTCCATGTGCAACGGCTATAATGACTGTCCTAGAGGGGAAGATGAGGACATCATAGCTTGTGGTGAGCTAACATAGAAGTTGCTCTTCAGGATGAACTTTAACTTCAGTGTAAACAACATATCTACAGGATTAGTTAATAGTTACTAGCTAGTTTGTTTACGCATCATGCGTAAATTTTATAATGAAAGCCTCTTAATGTAGCCTTTGGGCTTAAAAAAAAGTAAGTTATAAATTCAATTAATCCAGGTAGAATATTCTGTGTGTACCGCCCTATTCTAATTTCAATCATTGTTAAAAAAAAAAAGTTCCTCACCTCCCATCTTTTTAAATATTATTTAATTTTTTTCTTTTTTCACATTCTTAACATATATGGTTTTATTAAAATAAATCTGTTTAGTAGCGCTCCGGATATCAATGTCGAAAGGAGTCGTTTTACCTTAAGGTAGGAGAGTAGGGAATGAGAGGAAATTGTAATATTTTGGCAGTTTTTATATCAAAACTTAATGATCAAAATAAATTTAAAAAATTCTCAATAAAAACAAAGAGTGTAGTTTTATTCATATAGTGACCTCAACACTTATTGAATATCTCAAGGGTGTCCTGGACTTTGATGATAACTTTTTCTTTTGATTTAAAAAGTTTCTCATATAATGCAAGATGATCATGACAGATAAACAACAACTGTTGATATCACCACGTGGAAAAAATTAGACTATTCATTAAAGCAATATTTTATTTATTTTGGCCAAGAAAATATTTTTCTATAAAAATAATTCCATACATACTGCCTCAAATTCGCGTTCCCTACATTCCCACATGGCGTGTTTGGTAAGAATTCAACCATCTCATTATTGTCATATGATAAATTGAGTTTGCTATAATAAACATACAAAGTATCCCTACAAAACGGTGCATTTTGAGTGTCAATATCTTAAATAGTTTTGGTTTTATTAAATGTTGAAACTGTCTTTTTCATTTATAATAAGCCTACATATATTTTTTTTTAGTTTGTGGCCCCTAAATTTCTTCGCGTACCCCTGGTTGAATACCACTGGTTTAAACCATTCGGACACTTAAGCAGGGGAGTGTTCTAATGGGTGTTGAGAATATAGTTTATAATGCTTTCTAAACAGCTTTAGGATCCGCGTGGTGGGTAGGCTTGGGGGCATAGTTGCCACATAGCGGGAGTTTGCGCGTTGCTACTATACAAGCAAACTCAGTGACTGTCAAGAAATCTGGCAATGTACATCGGTTGTTATGACAACTACCCTTTGTGGATTGGTCGAGCATGGGACGAACCTCCACTCCCCAGCCCGGCTGTGCTGACCACAATCCTAAAGCAGTTTAAAACGCAATATAGACAAACTCTGCCTCCAAACCCTTTAAACAAACAATGCCACGCTCCTTTTATCTTCAATCAAAAAATAATAATTATAGTACCATCTCTAAGGTTGGGGTGCAACACACGATACCTGGGTGCAAAATTTTGTAAAATAGGTCCAACAAAACTGCGTATTTTTTACATTTTTATTTTTAAATGGTTGGTTAAAAAGTTTAACTTGGCTAAACTGCTAAAAACTTCCAGGATTCTTTCAATTTGTAACTAAAACTATTTAAAAAAATCAACTAACTCGTTTTTTCCCTCCTAGCGGATTTCCATGGCAACCTAGAATTTTTAACTTTTCTTTTGTCTTCGGTGAGTGGAGAGACGCCGGGATATCGTACCTGTGGTAAGTAGAAGTCAATTGTTTCAGGTGACAGTTCAATAACAATATCACACAACACCAGGGTCAAATCATTTCATGTTATTTTTTTAGAAAAAGCATGAAAATGCCATCCTCCACTCTCAAAGAATAAAAATCTACAGTAAATAATTGGACAGTTTTAACCCTTTAAATTTAAAAATCTAATTTTTAAATTATAAATTATAATATTTTATGAATTATGTATTCTAGTGATCAGAGATTCTGGCTACAGATCCAGAGGTCTCAGATTCGATTCCCGGTGCTCCTAGAATTTGTCTGTGAAACAGCGGGTTTGAAACCGAGTAAAACTCATCCTCGTTAGGACAAATGTGAAGCTACTTGAATAAAGAAGTAGCAGCTCCGATCTAAACAACAGATATTAACGACCTGAGGGTTCGTTGTGCTGACCACATGACACCTTCTATCCGCAAATGTTGGCACTATCATCGCTAACGGTGGCAGCCACTCGGTCGGTATAACTCATTTGCGGGCTCACATCATGGAATTTTATGAGTGTATTAGCTATCGATTATTCTAGTTAATTTTTAATAATCAAAGTCACTTTGTTTTATTAAAAAATATGTATATACTGTACTGTATAAAATTATAACATTTGCTTTTCTCAAATCACTAGATTTTTAAATTTTAATAAAAAATAATTGATTTATTCTGTTATTCCAGATCAATCAATTTAAAAACAAAAATAGCCGAATCTTACTAAGGGAAACCACGTTCCTTGAATTACGTGTTTTTATTATGGATACTTTTTATATACAATCGTCTCATAAAGATACAATTTTAATACATTTTTATAAAATTTAAATTAAGAGCTTCTAATAAGTCTCTCTCAAATTATTGAAATCAAAATCAAAATATTAGGTAGGTAAATAGTTGGTATATTTTTAAAAACAACTTAAATTTGCTATTCTAAATGCATTTAACTCTGTTGATATGACTTTCTTCCATATTTCATGGGAAATCAATACATAAAACAAATTAAAACAAGATTAGTATATCTAAATTTTTAACGCCCTTCCGGAACTGCTGTTCTAGACTGCCTTTCCTCCCCCTTCACCTCCCCATCTATCCCCTAGAGATGGAGCTGATGGATGCTCAAAACAGCTCCACCCCTTTTACGGATATTGCATAGGAATCCATCGTTACAGTAACATTTTCATGGGAAGGTTCGTTTAGAAAATACAATATTTTTTTGTCAAAAATTGATAATATTTTACTATATCGTTTGTATTATTTTATAAGTTTTGATAATATTATAACTAGATTAGGGTCCAACCGTGGAGCTGGTGTATTTGCCATTTATTTGTCCGTTATGTATTCTCTCCCCACCCTTGTTTAGCATATATCTAGGCCAACCTGAGTGCCAGGGCGGGGGGG
>CABFVX010001456.1:0-40660 GCA_902151425.1 Timema shepardi | reverse complement strand
GGGGGGGGGGGGGGGGTAGAAGGGACATAGAGGGAGATTAATTGAAAGGAAAATGACACATTCAGAAGAGTCTGGGCTAATTTTCTTCGAACTCAGTATTATGGAAATGGATATTTCAAGACTCACGACTTCAGCCCCTATATACACCGCTGGTGGTCAACAGAGGTATCTCAGTTGGAGTTCAGGCTCATTTCGTTGAATGGACCAGCGTGTCCGGGTGAGGGGCATTGTGTCTGGGTGAGGACCAGCGCGTCCGATGTTCGTGGATCTCATTTCGGCGCGATTTGTGCGGACTAGTGGGTTGATGGTAATTGGGTGACCTACGTGAATGACACAGGTGCCGCAGACATCTATCGTGAGTTTTATATTTACTGAATATTAAAAGAGATTGATATTTAAATGTTTAATTAGGTGGTTTGTATTTTTGTCACCTAGGTAGCTGTTTATTTGATTTTATTTGATTCTGTTTTCCTTTATTGTTAGTAATCAAAACAGCGAGTTTAATAAACAACGTACCCCAATATCCTGGAAAGAACTCGCGGTTCCCACGGTGATTTTAGCAATCCCCATGAAATTTAATTAATTGTATGGTAAAATATTATCAATATTAATCGCAAATAAAAACTATACGTCTTTTCTAAAATTCCCTTCTAAATAGAAACAAAATTCTACTATTATTTATATTTTATATTATTATATCATTGTCTTTAAATTGAAAAAAAGACACCTGGGCACGTGAATCAAACCCGGAACCTTTGGCTTTGTATGAACTGAGCTATCCAGGAGTCGTGACACCCTGGGCATAGGATGCCTCCTAGATAACTCAGTGGTTAGAGCTCTGACGTACTATTAAGTCCCGGGTTTGATTCCAGAGTCCAGGTGCCATTTTTAAATTTAAAGGATATTATATTTAGATGCAGCTATAATCATGCCTAACCAATGTAATAGCTTTGATATTAAATCCATGATTACTATATTATACTTCTATTTAATCTGTTCATAGTATTTACAATATTCAGATTTAAATTTAATATTGTTAAAATAGTAGATTAGACCCAATTTAATACTAACTTAATCTCGAGCATCTTGAATGTGCAATTCCATTATGGTCAAATGCTTTGGAGGTAGCCTTTTATAGCCAACGCACAATACTTTGAATGGATGTATAATTCTGACGACCGTTTACGTTGCTGTATCATAAATTATAATAATTTATATGAAATATTAAAATATCTTATGACCCCCTGTTTCGTTTCATATCTTGAAAAGGTACATTTTATCTTTACTTAACTGTAGTATTGGTTGACATTTTGGGGAGGAGATCCAACCAAGGGCACCCATGTGGGCTTTTCAAATACGGGAGGGAGGGGGAATAGTTTGGATTCCCATCCACCTGGTGTATGACACACCCTCTCTCTCTCTCCTTGAGAGAGGAATTTAACTTTGTGGGAGGGAATGTTAGAGGATTTGAACATAATTCTGAGCTATGGGTTTCATTAGTCTATTTTCGCAACAAAAAAAGTTGATAAAAACTTAACAAAACATGAAATTGAAATGGAAAAAAAAAATCACAAATTTATTGAGCAGAGCCATATGAAAAGGAAGCTGTTGAAGAGGGAATGGGAAGAATTCAACAGTGTATCATTTTCCCCCTGTTAACTCGGATATTAATGATTTAAAGTATTTAATAGAAAATTGCAGCCAGATAACAAACACACAATTTTGATTTATTTTTCATAAAAATTAACAAACCAAAAGTAAATAATGGGCACCCATGGGTTTTTAAATATGCCCCTTTTCCCTAATATCTCACCCCTCCCCTCCTTGGCTACGCGTTTGACATCATTGTACATTCTTTTTGCAGGTATTTCCGGATTCCCTCAAAACTGCAGTTGTCGCAATGTCACTTGGCTGTCCTGCAAGAATTTGGGACTCTCTCAGGTTCCTCAGACAGTCACCAGGAACGTGACACGCATGTATGTAGATACAACCTATAGTAATCATCTAAAACGTATTATAACAAGCTATCTGAACAATCTATAGTTATAAAAAGAAAAGTCCTGACTCACTGACTGACTCATCAACGCCCAGCCCAAACCCTTAGACCTAGAACGCTGAATTTTTGCACAGATATTTCCTTTATGATTTAAACAAGGAATAAGGCCGGATTATTCGAATTTTCCACGGGATAGGGAATAAAGAGGATTTATATTTTCGCTTTAAAGTTGCCTTATTTCCGTAATTATAATTATTAGAGACTTAAAATTTGGCATGTAAGTAGGTAATTATAATCCTCTATAATAAAAAAGGACGTGTTTATTTGTCTCTGTGTGGGTGTTTGTTTGTGTGCGATGCCCAGCCAAATCTACGGCACGCAGAGATATGAAATTTTTAAAATGGTGGACTGAAGGTGGTCCGAATGCACCTCAAAGCCGGATTTCTAAGTTTTTAATTAGGCTATTTTTAATAAATTTTTTTTAAATGTGTTTTATCTGGCTTATAATTACGTTTAAGATATACGCGCACCATTGGGGGAGGGGGAGGAGCTCATATAATTCTGATACCCGAGCGGGTCACGGGCAACGCCGTGCGGGATTGCTAGTATAATATACAAATATTCGGTCCACCGGTTTAAGAACCTTTTTTAATAGCTCGATAAGTTACTGAAAAGATAATTAAAGAAAACAAAAACTTCAAAACCTGAAAGTACTGGGTGTGTTTGAGCTGTTTTTATTTGGGTAGGGGTTGGTACTACTCCATCACCATTCCCTCTCACAATAATTACAATATATTATAATAAAAACGTGGGGTAGTGTTTAATTCAAAGATTGTATTTACTTAGTTTTCCTTTTTCTAACTAATCGAATTTTCTATGAATTTTCTAAGAGAACAATCACAATTTTATTCTATTGCCACAAAATTAGACGATGGAAATTTTGATTTAAGCCAAATTTATGTCTTAGAAATATTTCATCATCCCATTTTTGCCTTAGTAATAATAAAGTATTATGGTGGGAGTGTAGAGGACAAGAGAAAAGGTAAATGATTTTACAGATTTTATAGCAACACATGTTTGCCTAAATAAGAAAAAATATTTCTCCAGTAGAAACAGAGAGTTCAATTTTTGTCACACGGTGATATCAACAGTTTGTTGAATTTCTGCCATGAACATAGATGAATTTAAATGAAGAGAAAATGTCGTCTTTAAATTTCAGGATACCCTTAACAGGTATTGAAGAACTGTTGATATCACCACGTGAATAAAATTGAACTCTTTGTTTTTACTGGAGAAACATTTGATTTATTTTACCAAAAACTTGCTATGATATAAAAACGGCAAAAACACTTACCTATTATCACGTCTCCTACACTCTCACCGTAAGGAAAATTACAAACATACTAAAACTTCTCTTGTATATACTAATATGTCAATATTAGAGTAAAATGTTATCACAGTTGATTGCAATTAAACACTTTTGTATTTTATAAATCTCCATTCTTACCTTATTTTTTAATAACTATGACAAGAAACATATATAATGCTAAATATAAAAAATAATCCCTCTTTATATAGCGTCTATGGACATCAAGGACTTAAATTTTTATGAGGAGAACTTCTATTTCAGTTCAGCCCTGAATCCCCCATTCCTAAGTGTTTCCGTAACCCCTGAAAAGTACGATGATATGCCCTTTCTACCACATGTGATACCAGACTCTGCCAAGCTCCACATGTGCAACCAAGCTAAGCTAGAGCTGAGTACTATCCACGCGTCAGACCTAAGCTAAAGCCGATGCACTCTAACATGCGTGAAAGTAAGAACTGTTGATATCACCCTTAGGGAGAAAGAAGTGTCGAGCAGTTGTGTAATAAAGACTCGGATTATATTTCCCATCGTGCCTTTGTACCTATTCGAGCTATTTGAATAATTTAATTTCGATAGTGGAATATGAATCATGTTGCATGTTTTAAAAGTCCAATTTTTTTATATAGAAAGGTTGCTACATATTATATGTGTTAAATATTCACGTACTCATGCGCCATGCAATGTAATACGTAGCTGACACTTTTAGATAGATAATATCAATAAAATGACACTAATAATATAGTAAAATGTTATTAAGGTTGACTGTAAAAAAAATATGTCTTTATTTTATAAAAGTTCTTCCAAACCAAAACCCCTTTGATGCATAGTCCGGGTTGTTGAGTGGATGATTGTTGGGAACTGTAATTTGGTAGAGGTTGGTAAGATGAGTGTGGATGTTGAAGATAACCGTTGTGTTTTTCATCTGTAAAGCTACTGTCACACGACACTTGCTTGTACTAGAAATAAAGAGTGCTAACTAGCTCATAGATATATTTGTACTAGCTAGTACAATAGAAATGGGACTAGAGTATTCACACGCTGGTAGTTTGGTACCAGGTTCTAGTGCAAATATTTATCGAACGTCAGAGATTAATTTTGAGTGTAGCAGCTGCATTCATTATTACTAATGACATTGAAAATTATGAGAGGGAACGTAGGAAAAAGAATATGGACACGGGACTGGCTGGAAATACGAAATAATGGTCGCGGGATGCTAAATATGATACATTCGGAGGTTAGGTAGAATACATTCGGGGTGACACTAAAGTTTAGTATCTCCATTAATTTGTATTCATTTATTCACAATGTGGTCAGAGGCCCATAAGCCCATGGGTGTCCAAGTACAGTATCCTTGATACACAAATGTTCTCTTTTAGGCCTACCCACACTTTTTATTCTAAAAAAACCACCCAAGGTTGGCATGCTATCAAGTTTATTTAGATTAAAATTGGGTCTGGAATACAGTTTGTCGTTTTTAGATGACATGTATTTAATTAAATATATTGTCATATTGTGACAATTTGGTATTATATTAACAAGGACGCTTAGAATAGTTTTCTGCCAACAACAAAATCACATCCGATGACCATGTTGGCGCCATTTATACCATTTTTATACACAACAGTCTGAGCGGGCATTGATTGGTTGACTTACACGGACTATTGTCGGAACTAGTACGAAAATAGCGCGTGTTCTATCCTCACAACTAGTATGGTGGCCAGTACCAAGTGGCAGGACCAGTTTACTTTTTCTGATTCACACGACGCTAGATGATGACGTGCTAGCTAGCACACTGGATTTCAAGTACGAGCTATTGTCGTGTCATACGGTTATTACCGGTATTTTATTATTATTATTATTATTAGCACCGCGTCTTACTACCCGTTCGGGCTATACTCACGCTAATGTGTAATGGTAGGGTGATTATGAGATGAAATGGAGGACCTACAGTTTAACGTGGAATCCGAACCACGGTGGAGGTCGGTGGAGGCCTGGCATTCCCCACATTCACAAGACGTCTTGTCAGAGGTGAAGGAAGGGTTTGGTAATCAGATAAATCTGTGCCGGAACCGAGAATTGAACCCCGGCCGCCAGCACAGAAGTCTGACACCTTACCCCTAGACCGCCAGGTATTTGATTAATGATAGCGTTCTTCGTGTCAATAGTTTTATGAACGTATTGAGAACGGAGCTTAAGTAAACGAGCGGAAATTGGTTTAAAATCCATTAAACCTAAATTTGGGGATACGGGAGTAGGTATTTAACTATTTGCGATATGCCGAGCCGACATGTTTTTTCAATACCGGTGGCATGGGCTCATATCTATGAAAAATGCCCACATGGGAATACTGTTCTTATGACAGTGAATTTAGCATGATCATTTTTTGCAGCTCTCATTCTTTACTATATGTGATCATTTTGACAGCTGGTAGATAAATAATTTAAACTTTTCAAATAATTGGCCACTAAATAAGAATATGTTATAATATGTATCTAAAGCGGTTTTAAATGCGTGGTTAAAGCGTCTATAGTTGGACGATGATAGAAAACACCTTATCTTACAGCTACATAATTTACCAACACTACTTTTATGTATTCAAACTTCAAGTCCTGTGCTGACTATAAACACCTTTCCCTTTTAATAACTTGGGTCTGACTAAGTGAGAAGTATTTGAAAAATTAGGTGGGCTAGTTTAACAAATAAATGTCCCACTAAATTTAAAAGTATAGTTTAAGCGTTATCAAGATATTATATTGTGTGTAGTATTGTCAAATAATTTTTCTAATACTGCTATTTTTATTTCTCAGGATTTTAATGTACAACAACATCAAACTCACAGAGAAATCATTTGAGATGTATAATCTTGAACTAATGTAAGTATATCTAGTGTGATATTGCTATGTGGTATTTTTTATGTATATTATATTATAGTAATTTAAATATTTTACTGATATATCTTCTTAATATCGAGCTTGTATTTTAATCTTGGCAATTAAGATGTATTTTGAAGTTTTATGCACCTTACACCCCACTATCGAACTCAAAAATTGTGTTTTGCAATTTATATATATAGTCATATCTCAAGATTGTATTTTGATTTCAATTTTAGAAATTGAAATAAGGGTAGTTTCATTATAACGTTTTTAATTCTAACGTTTTTGAAAATTGTTTTAATGACTTTGTACAAAATGGATATGTTAGTATTGTTTTACTGATACTAGGAATCTCCTTCAGTCGTGAGCGGGAGAGGAATCGAACAACAGCGATTTAGTGCAAAACTACCTTGAGGAGATTGCATATGTCTAAGTGCGCAGAGACGATCTGGGAACAATCAGAAACACACAAGAAAGAACTAGCAAACATCAGAGAGAACATCACCAAGATACTAGTCGACCACGTCAGCATAACTACCCTAGAGGAGCTGACAAAGGGACAAGATTCCAACCTGGATCTCCACTCAGGCAAAACAGTGTCGGTACCAGGCGGCCCAAACACCAGCACATCACCCGGATCCGATAGCGTCTCTAGCCTTGACAGACCGAAGACTCCCGTCGACACACAACATCTCTTAATCAGTGAAACAGCTACATCACCATCACGCCTCCACTATAGAAGTCCTGCAGTAAGCCCATTGAAGAAAGTACTGTTTCGAAGAGACTAAGACTCAAATATGGAAGCACCCGACAACCGGCAACTACTTTGAGCCATTCAGGAACTATCTCAGACCTTTGAGGATCGTATCAGAAGCCTTGAAGCTGCATCGGGATCTCCAAGGACGGGACCTCAGGTGATCAGCGGGGACCCTCGACCATCGGCTGAGACCTCCTGACTTGGGCACACTCGAAGTAGAAGAAAGCCAAGCTCTACGCCTGGCTTTGGTGATGTTCTCTCTGATGTTTGCTAGTTCTTTCTTGTGTTTTGCTGATTGTTCCCGGATCGTCTCTGCGCACTTAGACATATGCAATCTCCTCAAGGTAGTTTTGCACTAAATCGCTGTTGTTCGATTCCTCTCCCGTTTACGAATGTGTGGATGGATTAATTGAAAGTTAGTTAAGATATACATTTTTTAATCTGAAATAATTCAAAAATAGTTTAAACGATTTTGTTTATAATCGGTATCTGGTGAATGTTTTACATGATAATAATATTGTTTGTTCAGTTTTCTAAAAACGATTAGCTTATTGGTAGTTTTCTAATGACTAGATTTTGAAAATTTTGTTCCAATTTTTTTTTATGTGTAATAATACATTTCTGTTATAAATATTTATTGTTTTATTAATCGTATGATATAATTGTGGCAACAGCTCTCAGATATTCAAAACCACTTAGCTTAAGGGAACAGGATATTGCAGGTGATATTTTAATAAACTTACCCAATATTCTCTAAAAAGGAGATAGTAAACCAAACTATGGCCAAATCATTTTTAGTGCGTAAATAGGTGATTGTCTCCCTGATAAAAGCATGTTATTTTAACTGCTCACTTAGCCACATTTTTAATTTAAAGTTAATCCCTGATAAACATAATTTAAAATAACAATATTGGTGTCGATTTTAATCAGCAATTGTATTATTATTCCAGCCACCTCGAAGGAAATGGAATAAGATATTTACCAACTCAAGTTTTTGGAAAACAACATAAACTTCGAAAACTGTAAGTGTAAAAAAATATTGATTACCTACCCTACCATTTTCATAGGAAAGGCCTGTTAGAAAGTAAAATAAGTTCATGTGGTAAACAATAAAACCCTTTTATTATATATTATTTGTGTTATTTTATAGGTAATGATATTACCTTTCCAAAATTGGCAGGTGCGGATAATATGACTTGGTGTATGAATACGTGAAAGTATTATTATTATATTATTATTAGCAACACGTCTTACTACCCGTTTGGGTTACACGCGCTTACGCTAATGTGTAAAGGTAGGGTGATTGCGAGATGGAATGGAGGACCTACAGTTTAACGTGGAATCCGAACCATGGTGGAGGCCTAGCATTCCCCACATTCACAAGTTGTGATTAATACACGTCTTGTCAGAGGTGAAGGATGGGTTTGGCAATCAGATAAATCTGTGCCGAGACCTAGGATTGAACCCCGGACCCCCAACACATAAGTCCCCTAGACCATCAGGTCACCTACATGAAAGTATATTTAGTAAAGTATCTCACCGTCCAATTAGGTTCTTTCTATGAAAATTAGACTTTGTATTTGTATTTAACATGTGATTAAATGTGACATTGTATTGAATATCTCAATGTTGGGAGATATCTCTTAGATAAGTGCAATGGAACATGCGATATAAACGTACTGAACAGTAGTAATCCTACCTTACCTTATTACACTATGGCCCTATCTTATAATCAGCACTACAGTGGTTCCCAAATGGTGAGTCGTTAGCTGATTTTTGTGGGTCACGTCACTTTTTTTTGATGTGTACATTTTATAATATAAATAATGAAAAAAAATGTGAAAGTGAAAAACGAGAAAAAAAAGGATTAAAGGGTAAAAGATAAGGCAAGTAACCTACGGATACAGTAAACGGGTTTCATGTTCATGCCTGTGGCGTGGACATGAATGCAGTAATCAAAAGAAATCGAAAATATGTCCATAGCTAGCACACATATCATTATGAGAAAGAGAGATTTTTTTCTATAAAATTAAATTTGAAAATAAAATTAAACCTCTTATTTGGCCACATGATCTAAAGCATCACTCTCGCAATAGACTGAACTGCCGATTATGGAGAGATCCACGTTAGAATCCCAGCTGTATGTACTGAGGTTGGTTTCTCCCTTCAAGGAAATGCGTCAACACTTTCTCTAACTTCAACCTTCCTCGTCCATAACACATTAAAGTAATTAGTACATAGGTCTATAACCCTAACGTGTAGTAAGATACGGTGTCTAATTTTTAAACAGAGGTAAGAAATAGTTAAATTAAAAACTACTCCCCCACCCTGCTCATGTGTATTAGAGCTAGNCCCCCACAGACACATGATCGAGTTTCGTTGGAGTCTTGGCTCGTACGAAGGCTCCATGGGACCGAGCGTGTGTGGCCAGCCTTACAGGGGCAGCTGGGGATGACACGTGTGATTAATTGAAGCGTATTGTATTTACCAGGCTTCTTGGTAACAACTTACTGTCAACTCTGCCAGACGGGGTGTTGAGCGGTCTCGGCAACCTGGAGTGGCTGTTCCTGGAAAATAACCAACTGGAGAGACTTCACTTGAAATCGGGATTCAAGGATCTTACGAACTTGTCATGGCTGTAAGTTCTTGCATCAAGGTCAGACAGCTTTGCGCTACCCGCAACGGCTGTCTCCTGGTATATGATGACAATCTTGCAATAGACGGGAGGTTTAGGTTCGGACCTAAGTCCGGTGCACTTGGGATCATTTACACGTGCGATTCACCCCGTGTTTTTGTCTTTTACCATCTAATATCCACGCTAATGCGTGTAATTATTATAAAACTACATTTCATGGTCTCTTCCCCACCAATAAGTAGTCGTTGGAACACGTTTCGGTGGCCGCATCGCCTAAGACAGCGGTATTCATTCTTTTTTGTTCACGTATCCCGAGATATAATTTCACATCAACTTTGTAGGCCCAAAGTTCGTAATCTAACTAATGAAAGGCTTAAGATATTTTTATCCTCATCTAAGAGTAAGAGAAAAAAAATGACGTTCTCAAATCACAAATCTATAAGTCCGGGTCTCTTGTGCTGGCTCTAGTTACTCAGTGTTTATCATTAAAAAAATATTTATTTTTAATTTTACATAACCCCTAAGATAACTTCGTGAAACCCTGAGGGCGCGCGAAACTCAGGTTGAATACCATTGGTCAAAGGCATCACTCTTGCAATATACTAGACTGTATATGACCGGGATGTTGGGGTTCAATCCTAATCGGTTGTACTAAGGGGATATTTCCTAAATGGTTTTCCAAGTTCCCTCCACCCAAATGTGGGTACAATTACTATAAATTCAACCTTCCTCATCCCTAACATGGTAGAGTAACTAGCACATAGGCGTAAGGCCGAAATAAATAAAATATGGCTCCAGTACGAATATAGAATTTATTTTTCTTCAAGTAGTGAGCTAAAGAGTCTAGAATATTTGTCACTGGTGTCCTGGAGTTTAATGACAACTTTTTTTTCTTCACTCAAAAAGTTTGTAAGATAATGCCACCATGCTCATGACAAATATTCAGGAGCTGTTGATATCAACATACGAAAGAAATTAAACTTTATTTTTGTACTGAGGAAATATTTTATTTATTTCAGCCCAAAAAAAAAATGTCACCATAAAAACTGCAAAATATTCTGGCCTTTTCTCGCGTCCTCTTCCCCCTTAAGAAGAATCATTATAGAACATATTTTAAGATGTGTTTCATATTTATTGTTCTGTTAACACACAAATAGTTGTATTAGAATTATGGTGAAAAGACCAATATATAACGGTTATACCTTTAATAACCTACGAATGGACACTTGAACCACCTTTTAGGAATCAAAATTCTATTTTTTTACCGTCATTTGGGATAGCATTTACGCCTCAGCTCAGTGGTATATCACTGTTTCACTAAACCAAAAGTACTGTTCCGATCACCAATCCAACGTTTCATAGTTCAACTATTTTTAATGTGATTAAAAGTTAAGGGTTCATCTACATTTTCATGACTGATATATTATCTTAAATGATTTTTCAGGATTCTCTCTGATAACAACTTAACAATGAGAGGAGAAATATTTCCCGAACTTCTCAAGCTCAATGAAATGTGAGTACCAACCTAATACGCTCAAATTGATTTATTTTTTTGCTCTAGGTCTTACCATAAGTCTGGACTACCAAATTTATTTAATTACACTAATGGGGTAATTTTGAGAAAGGTAGATCATTTATAGGAAATATACCCACGTTTACGTTGAAGAATAGTGAAACACCATTTGGGGGGGAAAAATACTTTCGATGCAACTGGCAAGGATTTGAGCCCAAACTTTTCCAACCCCGGCAAACTAGACTAGAGGAGCTTGACATTTAGCTAACGTTCCTAGTGATGCGGGTTTGTTTGAAGCTATTTTCAATTAGTTTTGATTTCAATACTCATGTGATTGTTGATGAATAAAAATCTCACTGAGCTATGAACTGTGTAGGGATAACTCACTAATATACTGAACGTAATACAAACACAGCGCTGGTAAATGGTTGTACGACTGCACGGCGAGGCAGCACAGCGATACTGGTTGCCTACCTGGCAGGTATTAATATTTGTGTTTGAAATTAAACATGTTTTCTTATCTCGAAAAAGGAGAGAACTATACATTTTCTCTAAAATACATCTTTTTGTTAATTTGGAGTCTATGTTTCGTTATATGAAATCAAATTTTAGTAATAATTATTTTGACATTTTTATTGCAGAAATAAGGTTGGAAACCCACATTTTTTACATGATGGGAGTAGGTACTGTACATTACATTCAGTTTATGAATTATCACTCTTTAGACAATTAGTATGCCAAATTCATTTTACTAGCGGAAGCAGTTTTCATAATATCCACATAATAATGTTTTTACCTCAATGGTAAGAAGCGTGTACCACCCTTGATATTTGAGATGGCCCCGGGATAGCTTGTCAATACTTACATTTTCAACCTCAGGAATAAACTACCGAAGTTTGTTGGAATGTTTTTGATACACGTTGTGTATGCTAAACAATGAATGAGATTCCCAGATTTAAATTAAGCATTGTCAGAACGACTTAACGAGCTATACACGTGTATTAAACATTAAATAAAACTATTTCAATAAAGACTATGCACACTTATTTATTTCACAATTCTAATATAATTATTATAATAATCAAATTATGTAAACGTTACGTTAAAACATGTCTTGTCTTTTAGTAAATTTGTTGGATTTTAATGTACTTTTTTCATGATTATATAAATCCTAAAATCATATTCAATGCAGACACAATTAAACCATATTTATCAATATTTTTCATCCCAGAGGTATATCTCTCATTCTTGGAGTTTATTAATACTGATCTTTGATAGACATACGAGATGATAGAACTACATTCTTCTCTGATAATTTGTTTATATGCTTTCAAAAAACCAAGAGTATAGGCTAGTTGATACAGAAAGTTATATGAAAATATAGAATTTTTGGAGCTATAGAGCTGTACCAAATCATAGAATTATACCTACGTTCGATGGTTCATGAGATAAGTCCTTCCATGGTTCTTCTGGAATTGTTAATAACCCTATTTGATACGTCATCTACAAGAGGTACAACATGGCTGTATCAAGTAGGGCTGTTAACAAATCCAGCAGGAGATTGTCAGGCCTTATCTCGGGAACCATCGAATATAGGACGCGTGTTCCCAGGGCTTTTTGTGTTGTTTTGAGGTCCACTACCCACACCCTAGTTACTTTCTACGTAGATTGGAACACCATATATATTCATCAAGAATAGACCTTTTAGAAAAAGGTTTTGTTTAACTATAATTATTAGCACCGCCTCTAACTACCCATTCGGGTTATACGCACTTACGTTAATGTGTAATGATAAAATAATTGTGATATGAAATGGAGGACCTACAGTTTAAAGTGGGATCCAAACCACGGTGTAGGTCTGGCATTCTACACATTCACAAGTTGTGATTAATAAATGTCTTGTCAGAGGTGAAGGAATGGTTTGTCAATCAGATAAATCTGTGCCGGGACCGAGGATTTAACCCCAGACCCTCAGCACAGAAGTCTGACACCTTATCCCTAGACCACCAGGTCACCATTTTTTATGTCAATATTGATGATATTTTACTATATATTATTACTAGATAAAAATAGCGTTAGTAACTTTTGTAACTATAAAAACGTTTCTTCTTATCCAAGGTAAAAATTGAATAATATGAAGGTTCTAGCATGAATTGAAACATGAGAAACAATTATATAATTTATGAATTTTCCAGATACCTGGACAACAATCAAATTGAATGTATTGAGGAAGAAACGTTTTCCAATCTTAAAGGACTGGCGTGCTTGTAAGTTCAAAGCTTATTCTTAAATGTGGGCTTTCATAACAATGTGATGATTAGTGATGGATCAAATCTACTTTTTCTTGTCCCCCGAGTCTTGAGTTTAATCTTAATTTTACCTACTAATCCTGAATATATAAATCCAAACCCGAATTCTATAAAACATTATACATATTATAATGGTATGATATTTCCTTCAATTATGATTTGTTTCACAATAATTATAAGGTTGATAAATAAAATTGAAATTGTAGATAGATTATAAAAAATGGTTTAGTATGAATTTATATTTATTTAAGTAGTAAATTAATGCTCTGAAGTCTGTTATTAGAATTGTCCCATAAATAAGCTGGTTTAATCCACTAGTAGGCAATAAAATATTAAGATTCGAGGTTTGAAAAAATATATATATATATATTTTCAAACCTCGAATCTTAATATTTTATTTTATAATGCCTACCAGTGGCGATGCCCAGATACCGGGGTATTTTAAAGTGAACATTTTGAAGTCATCCACACAGGATAAATAAATGTAAATTTATAAGTCAGAATTATTGAGAGTGTGGACAGAGTAAAGAGATACTACCAATGAACAGATACAATCAAAATGATGAAGATAAAATCAAAACCGACAAAGACAAACAAAATAATATTTCAACTATACGTGCCAGCTAATGCACATAAAGATGAAGTTAATTAAGTGTAAGAAAAGCTGGATGGAATCATCTGTCGAGTAAAAGAAGACGATCATTTAAAAATTCTTGGAGATCGTAATGCGATTGTAGGAGGAGAAGAATAAGATTATAAAATGGTAGGTGAATACGTGTTGGAACGAATAAATGTTAGGGGAGAAAGAATTATAGAATTCTGTACATAGCGCAGGTTAACAACAATATAACTTGTTTAGGATTCACAGAAAAGGAATATACACTGGATACACAGCAAGACACCAAATAGACTATAATCTTACAAAACAATGATTCAATAACCACATATGCAGTAAAAACTCACCCTGGAGTAGACATTGATAGCGACCACGAATTGGGGATGATGGAATCTAGAATGAAGTTTTAAAAAGCTGCCCAAAGAAATATACACCATAAGTGGAACTTGAAATATTTGAAGGAAAAAGAATGGAGGATGGAGCATGGCAGGAATAGTATTAAATATCTAAAAAAATAATAATTAAAAAATGGAATTATAGAAGAGATTTGGACTAACATCAAGGAAACAATAAAATAAGTGTTTACAATAATGATGCAAAAAAAGAATGAACCAGACGATAGAAGCAATACTTGGAGACGATTAATATAGATTTAGAAATACCAGAAGAACAAGAGAATACATAAGGTATTTTCGGATGCTATTAGAAAGAAACAGGAATGGCAATAAAATGTACACTTTATTTGTGGATATTGAAAAAGCACTTGATAAAGTGGAATATAATCAAATTTTTGAAATTTTGAGAAAGCTTTGGATAAAGTACAACGATCGAAGAATAATTTAAAGCTTATAAAAAAAATTGGACAGTATTAATTAGAGATAACAATCATGACAAGGAATCTAAAATAATAAAAGGAGTTAGACGAGGAAGCAACTTATCTCTGATTATATTTAACGCTTATGTAGAAGAAGCGCTAGCAGAGGAAAAAATAGATCTCATGCCTGGAAGTAAAAATAGGTGGATAACTTATGAATACACTTTGTTTTGCTAATGACATTGCTGTTTGTTTTGAAAGTGAAGAGGATCTTCAAGACATGATTAAAATAATTGATGAAATACTGAAAATGATATATAATGTGAGGATCAACAAAAAATTTTTTTATCCTGATGTGCAGTAAAGGAGAAATCACTCAACTGAATACAAAACTAGAAGAAGTAAGGCTACAGTTAGTAATGGGTTCCTGCTACCTATGAAGTAAAATAACCAAAGATAACAGAAGCAATAAATAAATTATAAGTATAACAGCGAAGGAATAATAAAGGTTTTCATAGCTAAAAGGTATTAATAACCTCGGCTAGCATAAGTTTTGAAATCAGGGAAAGGTTTCTAAAATTCTTTGTATGTAGCGTTGTGATTTATGTATCTGAAACATGGACCATTGGCGCAGCTAAAATGAAAATATTTGAACCATTTGAAAAGTGGTGTTACAGGAGAATGTTGAAAATATCATGGAGGGAGATGGTATCTACTGCAGATGTACTAAGAAAAGAAAATGAAGAAAGTAATCTTTGGAAAGGTATACAGCAAAGAATATTTAACATGGTAGGACATATACTGAGATATAATAGCGTGGTGAAGATAGTTATAGAAGGAGATGTGGATGGTAGAAATTCAAGAGGGAGACCAAAACTGTAGGAAATGAATCAGATCGCAGACAATGTTGGTAGAAGAAAATACAAGGTTGAAACAAATTTGGTCCAGCATAGACAAAAGGAGATATCTTAGAAAAACTAATATAAATATAAACTAAAATTTCAATTATCTTTGAATCCTTGAATCTCAACTATCCTTAATATTTTGACAATTCGATGGACGATACCTATCTGTAGTAACCACTTTAACTTTTATTTGCAGTTGTAATTACTAAGCTTCAATTAACCTGACTGATATAAAACATTTTTGACAATGAGATACTTTTTGTTTCCATTTCGCTTCGATTTAATAAAATGCTAAGTTACTGGGCTCAAAATGTCACAGGAAAAACAAAACTTTTAAAAAATATGTCACAATTTATAGTGAGTCATATCACTAAAGCATGTTATAAGAGCTAAGTAGATTGACTATACTTCACATTTGTTGGTTAAATGATCAATATGTACCTATGGGTGGCACCTACTTGAAAAGACATATTCTCACACAACTCTAAATTTAAAGTATTTAATTATATGAAGACATGTCTCTAAATTCCATCTTGGAGTGAGCCATATTTTAAAATACGAAACATCTTAAATATTTAATGATATCGCGATCTGTGTAACGCCTTTCATCGCTTCGGTAAGTAGACCCCTTACAACAATATACTGAGGAATGATTATCGACCAATGACGAGTTGTGATAGAATCAAGTTTTACCAATGGTAACAGTTGAAAACGGGATAAAATACTAATTTATTCTACAATTTTTTTAATATTAATTGAATTACAAACGGCGGCTCTTCTTAAAATTTTGTTTTTCGAGTGAATATTTAACCCTTTTTTAATTTCTAAAGGAAAATATCTGGCTTAAAGTTTTTTTTTAAATACGATGTTTGAATGACTAGTTTATGGTGAAGGTATTCGGTTGCCATTTCTAAAGGGTCACACCGTGCCACTGTTGTAATCCACCTAATTAATAGTTACAAATGTGTAATCTGTGTGTTTAGGAATCTGCAAAACAACTTGATTACATATGTACACGAGAACGCCTTCAAAAAGAACAGCGCATTGAAAGATTTGTAAGAAAAATAATGTATTTTAAATGATATTAGCTCACATCTAAATTAATCAAGGGCGTAGAAGGCTAATTTTTCTAAGGGGTCATATAGAAAATATACCTTTATCCAATAAAAGCGTTTATACATATCTATGGACCACCCCATCAAATTACGGGGAGGGGGGGTGTTTAGAAGCCCCTGACATTCTCTACTTTCTACGCCATTGATATTAATATACTAGATTAAGTGGAAAAATGATAGTCTGGACATGAAATTTGAACCCGAGACCTGTGTTCTTATCCTAGTTTTTAACCTAATTAAATTTGATTTAGCTATCAGTATTTATCACGTATACAATCATTAGCAAGGCCTATATTTTGATGACATGAACTTTAAAATAATACCTGTGAAACGACATTAAAACTCTATAAATTATTACAAAAAATTACTTGATATTGTAAACGAAATCTTTGGAAGAAGGCACATGAATGGATAAAAAATATGAGCCCTTTTCAAATTGAAATTAAAATTGTTCTGAATGTTATGAATAACCCTTAGCCTTTTGCTAAACTAGAACATTTATTTAAAAATACTTTCTTCAGGAGCAATAGCTACCCCCTTCCACATATGTATATATTTACAGGATTGTGAATTTGCCCTTCGATAGAAGTAAAATTAGAAGTAAAGTTAATTTGAAGCTTACAATCCGATAACTGAGTGGTGAAAAATCCTATTTTTGAGTATTTATGATTATACAAAAGTAAATCGATACTAATTAAACATAAATGCCTAAAACGACTATAAAATTAATGAAAGCATTAAAATATTACTTAAAATTTCAAAATTACTATAAAATTACATAAAAAACATACACTTCTAATACCAGGGGATCATTAACAGAGCTTATGTGCATATGAGTATCGTCTGTGATAAAAAAAAAAGGGATGATTTGTCACTAAAATCTGGGCCCCGATTATTTTGTATATATGAACCTGAATTAAAAATACTTTATTATACAGTATACTTACTCAGTCAGTCATTTATTATTGGAGTATGCTTATGACAAGGAAATAAAGAATATTGGGGCAGTATTTAAATAAAATGAATCTGCATTAGAGTTGTAAGAGGATGTGAACGTTAGGATATCGGTTATATATTTCCAGATGTTTTATTATTTTTATCTCTTTTTTTGTATTTGATTGAATAGATAAATTTTAAAATTCTTATAATATATAAATAAAAGGATCAAACATAAATCCATGTTGTATAGTGGTCGAAATCACACACACGTTTAAACTACTGATAGTGATTGACATTTAATTTTTTTAGGGATTTGAGTCACAACTTATTGAAGATTTTACCACCCATCGTATTTTTCAGTCAAATGAAGCTGACAAAACTGTAAGTAAAAATTTTCTAGCAAATAACTTCTTCCTCATTTTAGGAACTTAATCATGTAAGGCAACGTGTTTTTGGATTATTTTTTTATTATTATTTTAAATGACATAAACCTATTTTATTTGCTGATAGATAAATAAAATTTTGCTTCAGCAAATTTGTTTAGTTTAGTTTTATACATTTAGTTATGTAATCTGTTTTTAAACATCTGTCACTGGCCTCACAGAATTTGAATTCGATTTTTTCTCTTTTAAATAAATGTTCATGGTCAAGTGTATGACCCACTTTTTTTTTTTGTTTGTGGCACTTAAAAGTCCTAATCTCAAGGCAATTTTTTTCATGATTACAATATCTTCTCTGTGTGATATAGTACAATTCATGTTATTTATAAATCTCACCACACATTAATTTTCAAACCAAAATATTTAATCGCCTTCAAATAGTTCGATCTTTCTAAACAGTTGACGTACTGTACATAAACAAAAAGGCCCATACTTGGTTTATTGTTTCCCTAAGTAAGTTTCTCTCTGACACGATAATGTTACCTTGCCCGTGTCAATATTTGTTTACCGCTTGTGCCGGAGTATTTATCACGTGGATTACAAGAGAGACATGTAATATCCCATATGGGGCGGTCAGGGTGGCTGCATCGTAATGTGTGATAAAGGTGGAGGCACAGCATGCTACCAGATTACGTTTATATTACTTTCAATATAGGGCCGTTCAAATATGGGCCCACAAATATATTCAGTGACTTACTCGCGTTTTTTTAGAGTAGGGCTATGCATAATGTCAAGGTATTTACACTAAAGAAATGCGATGAAAGTACAGTCTAATTTTCATAGGAAAGCCCTTAATTAACAGCTATAAAAGCAACTAGATCTATAAGTCAAGAAATGTGATTTTTGGCTATCACTTTTGATAGATACTATAAATTAGCCCTAATAGTATAGTTAATCAATGTGATCAATTTTAAAATGTAAGGGTTTTCTTAAAGCGGGTTTTATCAAACTTCTGATAAAGTCTCTATATTATATGTTACGTTAGACTCATATGAAAGAGAGAGTGTGTACGATAAAAAGAGAAAACGTAGTTTTTTTTATGAATAAAATTACAGTGGAACACATATTTTTATTTTATTTTGAGGGACACTTACAATATTTGTTTTAAATATGAGCTGTTATCACAATAAATTCTCCCCTTGAAATATTATTTTTCCAGGTCACTGGCTTATAACCCATTTAAACAACTTCCTCGTCAACTATTCTGGAAGCTTGAAAATTTGGCGTCATTGTGAGTACAGTTATACTTTGAAGTATAAGATTTTTAATAATTTATTAATTTATGATTATATTAAATATTTATTTATAGTGAAAATCTACTCTATAAATTATGTAATAAGTTAAAAGTTTTGTTGATTTTTTTAAAACACATTTTACATTATTTAAGTAATTTCATGCCCCCAATTAAACCAACCCAATCAATTTTTTTAGTGTCAATGTTTGATGTAGGTATATCATATCAGAAAACAGTTATAAGAATAAAACTAAATTTTTTCATTTTATATGTGCTTAGACTTACATATTCTATGGCGTTAGGAATTCTAAAGTTCATTTCCATCCTTACAAAAGTACACCACCTATCCCTATCTTGAGCTAGTTCTATTCAGTCCCCCACATTACAGCCTATCTCTTCCAGCTCCAACCTAATGTTATCCTTCCATCTGCATCTAGGTCTTTCCATAGGGTTTGCTAGTCAGTACCCTGAACAATGTTCTAGAATCTTCCATTTGCACTCTTATGTCCTGCCCACCGTAACCTGCGAGACTTGACTATCCTAGCAATGTCTCTCGATGATTACAGGCTCCGTAGCTCATCATTAAGTAACCTCCTCCATTCACAGTAGCTTCATACCTTTTTAGACCAAATATCTTCCTAGGCAACTTTTCGAACACCTTAGATTTGTCTTCGTCATGCAAATTAAAAAACACGTTTCAGATTGATTAAAGCATACTTAAAATTAAATTTGTATGGTTTAGGAAGGGGTAGGGGCATTATAGGAATAACCCTCTTCTCCTAAAGTAGTACTAATATATACAATTATATATTGTTCCTCTTCAATGTCTGGGCTGCTAGCTTATTAGTACCTTATAAAATTCCTGCCTCTACAACGTCAGTTGTGTTTTTAAAAAAGGCTTTTAATCACCTTAACATTGTTTTAAAATAATATGGTCATATCTTGTTGGGGGAGTTTTCCCCGGTCCATTGCAGGTAGGAAGTCCATTAAAATATATTTCTTTGTTTGGCCTCGCAACTTTATTTAATACTTTATCACTATATATACAGGAAGTTCGTAAACCCATATCCCAAACTGCACATATAGCTTGAGTGAGCGAAAAGTAATACAACATCCCTATACACTTACATCCGGAAAACTATGCTTATACCATTAAATTGTGTTCAAAGTTTCGTCGTACAGTGCCTGGAGAGCAAAGCTGTTCAAGCAAGAGTGTACAACAGGTTGCATAGTAGATAGGCATGCGACACCGCACACCTCGACATCTTGGAGCACGGCAGCAGAACATACCACAATCAATAGTAAACAACACAAGAGTTCATCTAGAAATTAGAATACGTTCTGAGGGTCGTCATTAACGGTCCTATATCACAGAAAGTGCTTGTCATTAATACATGTGCAGTGCCGTGCACCTATCTCCTATGCAGCTTTCCGTACACCCACGCTTGACAGATTTGCTCTCCAGACACTGTACGACGAAACTTTGAACACAATTTAATGGAACTAGCACAGTTTGCCAGATGTAAGCGTATAGTGATTTTGTATTACTTTTGGTTCAAACAAGCTATATGTGCAGTTTGGGCTATGAGTTTACGACTATCTTATGTATGTAAATATATATGAGGTGTTAAACGTGCACTTTCTGAACCTAATGATTATATCAGTACATGACTTAAAAACTAACTTAAATATATGACAAACANNNNAACCCCCCCCCCCCCACAATAGGAACCAAAGTTCAATACTCAGACAATTTACTGCTTGAACTAGACTGTCTCATACTTCATAAAAAGGGTATTGTCACCTATTATTAAAAATTAAATATTCGTGTTTTAATTAAATTTTAGATAAAAAAATGCAAATGGCTAATAACAAACTGTTATATTTTTAATGGGTATCGATGCTAGTTGCCATAAGGCATCAGGTTACCACTATACTGTATTGCTAATGTTGAGGTTCGGATCACTGCTGGGTGTACTGAGAGTGGTTTTCGCATATGTGAGACATAACCGTGGGTTTTCCCTCTCCTATCCACGTAATTGTGGCTGATTTTACTCTATAAAATAACCCCTGAGCTTTAAAGTAAGCTTTTTGCTGAACGCAATATGAAAATATAGTTAGTACCTACACTATAGATTACAAATATAGATTATCGATGCGTATTGTGTTAGTAGACATCTTAAGACTGAGCTTACCAGTTAATACATGATTATAAATACATATTGGAGAAATAATTTAATAATTCAATCCTATAATAATATATTTTTGGTTTTAGTGCGCACATGCTCTAAGGCAGTGGTACTTAACATTTTATTACTCGCGACCCTATAAATATTTTCATGTTTCAGTTTTTACTAAAATATTAATCATTAAATTTTATTCTAAGTTAATAATGATTTTATTACTGATTATAATAATAAACAAATATATAAACATAAATTAATTTAACTAAATCAACGTATTTAATGAAAACTATGCTGAGCACTTTCCACTAATTTGTATAATCTTGTTTCAATTGTATTACTTAATGATATTCGTGTGCAGGAGTCGAATTCGCTGCTTCATTTTAATATTTACCACTGTGGAAAATCCCTTCTCACATAAATAAGTAGAAAAAAAGGGCAGCAAATTTTGAATGGTGAAAGTAAGCAGATGGGGATTATTTGTACTATCCGTGATTTATATTATCCGTGCTTCCCCTCACCTCCATTACCCCGGCAAATCTAGTTTACAGTACTTATATGCCTATGATCATCGAATTATTTCTTCCAAAACATAAAATTTAAGATAAATGACTTCAGTAATAAGCAAGTAACATTTCTAATTATTTTTAGAGGTCCCCATAAAAACCTTTTGATGCCCCCCCCCCCCGGTTAAGAACTGGTCTAAGGGACTACTTTCACAATATACTAGACCACAAGTGACATTCTGAGGGTGGTTTTCCAAATTGGTGTTCCACTCTCTTTCTCCACGAATGTGTGGGTACATTTTCTCTATATATAGCCTTCCTAGTCCCTAAAACAATGAGTTTAATTAGTACATAAGTGTATAGCCCAAACGATCGTAAATGATGCATAGATTTATTTTATTTGTGAAATTAAGACGAATCTAGTGTTTGCATAGGAGGTGATAATGCCAGGAGTATTAATCAAACTCATTTATAATAATATTCCTATTAAATAAAAAACTCTTCATGTCAGGGTTTTAAGGTTTGGCCAGGCGAGAAATAATTCTGATACTGGTTTATTTTCCTCAATATATATTTTTGATCAAATCATTGTACTTGTTTATTTACAGAAATCTACAAGACATTGAAATAGTAAACATTGATGTCGGGATGTTTAATTTTCTTACCAAACTAGATTTTGTGTAAGTATGTTTTAATAAATTATATCGCACAATCAGGAAGCCATGAAAATAACATTTTGGATAATATTTACAAATAAATGTAGAGCAAAAAAATGTATACAATATCATTATATTAATATAAATTGGCACAGCCTGACAAACAAAACAGATAAAGATAATGTAACTTGGCTTATGACGAAATCAAAATAGAGCTGGTAGCTTTAAGAAATACCATATAAGATTCTTAATCTGACAATCTAACTATAGCTATATTTGACCCTTGGTTTTTTTATATTCATAATACCTGACTTACCATATTCAAATAAACCCCAGGGAGTCTCTCTTGTTAAAATCCTGAGTGAAAACTTCAATTGGAAATTTATCCATCAGTGTGTGTGATGGAGTGTTTCAGATTTAAATTTAATCAGTAGGTCCCAGTTGCTTGTAATAAAGGCGAGTTAAATACCTGAACCCTTATAGAAGACGCTTCTAGCTTAATGAGTCTTAACCCCACGTGGGATGCGCAGGGTTGATTAGAGTTACCAACTGTCTAATACCACGTGGCTTCCGATGGGGGTTGGTGAATCCCCCCGGAGGTGTACTTGGGTCTCAAGATGTTGTTGGACCTTGCACGGGGTAGTCGTGCTGTGGGAAACGAAAAGGGGACTTATATACTAGGATTCTCGTAAATGCAAATTTAAATAGCTACCCACTTTTTTAAATACTATATTATTGCTTCAAGAAGAATTTGTATAGTCTCTTATCTGAACTTTTATATAATTTTAGTAGAAAAAAATTGTCAAATGTGCTAGCAAACACTTATTTTTATTTAATGATATTATCTTTATTATTTTATGTAATAAGTCACATAATGTATTTATCTTATTGATGAAATCTATCAATCTTCTGGTGTAGTATTTTTGTTTTCTTAATGTTTTATTTTGATTTGTAGATATTTCAAAAAATTCCTCTACTGCACATACGCCCCTCTTGTTCCTAAGTGCAAGCCGACCACAGACGGTAAGTTGGAAATTTGTTATAAAAGTTTTAATTAACCTCTGGATAGTTAATTGTGGACATGAAAATAGAAGTCTAAGTTCGAGTCTTGATCACGCACATTGAGGTTAGTTTTCCACAACTGACTTATCGCTGCAGTTTTACGATAATCCTCTCTCTACGATAGTGAAGTTTTCATTCCCGCTAAAAAAAATCTCTCTTATACCTATAAACTAGATTAAGCTGCTTTTGACGGTAAACGTTCTTTTAATTATCTATTTTTTATTTTATGAATTTAAATTATTTTAAGTGAACTTACTATATACTTATATATAGTAAGTTCACTTAAAATAATATATAGGCCTATATATCGGCATATGACTCATTTACTTACGTAAGTCTAAAACAGACACAACACCCATCAACCGACGATTAATCCATCACTGTGAAAGGGGAAACCCATATTTAATCAATGATAAAATTTGTCGGCCGTGCCGAGAATCGAAACTGGGACCCTTATCTCAGTATACAGACACGCTAACAAGTGAGCTTACGTGCGGCATATATTTCAATTAAAAAAAGTCTGCGCTTAAAGTGAATTGTAAGAAAACGCGTGTTTTTTTTCATAATTATAAACCATTTTGGGGCCAATATAAATAAAATATTGCTTCAAACAGATACGTTTAGTTTAACTTACTATACAGAGTAATAGCAACAATTCTGGAATATTTGTCATACCCACACCAGTGGACGAATGGTATAAGGCGTCACTCTCACAATTGACTGAACTGCTGATTAAGGGAATATCAGGTATCGATACCCGATCGGATGTCCTGAGGATATTTATTCCTAAATAGTTTTCCTTTATCCCTCCAAGTAAATGCAGGCACAAAATCATATTAATTCATTCTTATCAATCCTTAACCAATTTGCATGGATTATTGCATACGCATATAATCCAAACGGGTAGTGTGTGATACGTGGTGTCCAAAATATCAGTATTTCTTTTGTAAGTTGCGGCAATTAAGATTGGAAATATTATTGCCACAGGGTAAATAAATAATTCATTAAAACGTATCTACTGGATATATATTTTATTTGTTTTTGCAACAAAATGTGTTTTATTATAAAAACTGCATAAATATGCACATGTAGCTGCCGTTACCCCTCAGCCCCCTTTACCCACTAGCTAGACGTCAAACTGTCAGGATAGCCAATCAAATGGTGGGCGTTATTGGGTAGGAGCGTTTAAAATAGTCAAACTTGATGTGTTGATGAATTTATTATAGATTAATGTGGTGTGGATAGCTAATTAATTGGTAAAATACCTTGAAAGTTGTAGCCCACGTCAGTCAGTCTAGTTGACAGTCCTTGAATACATCTATATCTGTAAGCTATTTCACCTCATCTTGGACAAGAACTACAGAAGTCCTACTTCGATGGTCCTTGCCCTCAACAATCAAAAACTTCTTAATACTCTAGAATTTTTTTTCCTCTTATCATTTCGGGTTATATGCCAACAATCTTTAAATCAGTGGTTCTCAACCTTTTTGATCTGATGCCCCCATTAGTAGATCATCAGATTCCCACCTCCTTCCCCTCTAACTTACTATTTTATTTATCAAATTGCCACTCCAACCCTTGCCAATATTCTTTTAGACAATAAAAAATACTTAAAAATATTGTTTTCTATCACTTCTTTATACCAAAACCAATTTAACACTGGCAGCGGTACAAATAAATTGACTGAAAACTAATGTGATGGTTGGCAGAATTTTGTTTTTATGAGTTCTTGAATATTGGGTCTTACAACTGGTATGTAGTGTTGCCAATATCTCAAATAAAAAAATATCTTATTTTGGAAATTAATTGAAAAAAAATGTCTTAAGCTCTTAGATGATTTTAATATAATTTCCAAATCAATCCATGACACCTTGGAAAGTGCTTCACAGCTCACCAGGGGTTGCGCCCCCCAGATTGAGAACCACAGCTCTAAAGACTCTCCGAATAACCTGAGGATTTTGTCCTCGTTTCCCACCTACTTATATCTTTAAAATGTGTCATGCTTGATAATGTTCTGCTAAATGTAATTTACTGGTATGTAGCTATACACGAGTAGAGTTACTTTCAAGACACGAGTAAACTAATTGTGGACTGTTCTGAATATCTTGGCTGACTCAGGCTTTCATTATTACAGGGGAATTGTGTATTTTATGTAACATAACTATGGAACTATGTTACTACACACTGACATACATTAATTATCTTGCGTTCCCTTCCAAACCACCTTTATGTTCGATATTTTGTGAAGAGCCATCCAAGCCACCAATAACAGCTCGTTCCTATCCAGGTGTATCGTCTTTCGAGCACCTACTGGTGAAGCCAGTGCTACGAGTAACTGTTTGGATTGTGGCAGCCATGATAGGCGTGGGAAACAGTCTGGTACTATGGGGTCGCTTCTCCTCCAAGGATGAGAACAGGGTGCTCAGTTTGGTCATCAGGAACCTGGCAGGTAAACAGGTATAGGACTACACCAGATATGAGCCTGCTCATTAAGAACCTAGCAGGTAAACAGGTATAGGACTACACCAGCTATGAGCCTGCTCATTAAGAACCTAGCAGGTAAACAGGTATAGGACTACACCAGCGATGAGCCTGCTCGTTAAGAACCTAGCAGGTAAACAGGTATAGGACTACACCAGTGATGAGCCTGCTCATTAAGAACCTAACAGGTAAACAGGTATAGGACTACACCAGTGATGAGCCTGCTCATTAAGAAACTGACAGGTAAACAGGTATAGGCTCACACCAGTGATGAGCCTGCTCGTTAAGAACCTAACAGGTAAACAGGTATAGGACTACACCAGTGATGAGCCTGCTCATTAAGAAACTGACAGGTAAACAGGTATAGGCTTACACCAGTGATGAGCCTGCTCGTTAAGAACCTAGCAGGTAAACAGGTATAGGACTACACCAGTGATGAGCCTGCTCATTAAGAACCTAGCAGGTAAACAGGTATAGGACTACACCAGCTATGAGCCTGCTCGTTAAGAACCTAACAGGTAAACAGGTATAGGACTACACCAGTGATGAGCCTGCTCATTAAGAAACTGACAGGTAAACAGGTATAGGCTCACACCAGTGATGAGCCTGCTCGTTAAGAACCTAGCAGGTAAACAGGTATAGGACTACACCAGTGATGAGCCTGCTCATTAAGAACCTAGCAGGTAAACAGGTATAGGACTACACCAGCTATGAGCCTGCTCATTAAGAACCTAGCAGGTAAACAGGTATAGGACTACACCAGTGATGAGCCTGCTCATTAAGAAACTGACAGGTAAACAGGTATAGGCTCACACCAGTGATGAGCCTGCTCGTTAAGAACCTAACAGGTAAACAAGTATAGGACTACACCAGTGATGAGCCTGCTCATTAAGAAACTGACAGGTAAACAGGTATAGGCTCACACCAGTGATGAGACTGCTCGTTAAGAACCTAGCAGGTAAACAGGTATAGGATTACTTCAGCGATGAGCCTGCTCGTTAAGAACCTAGAAGACAAACAAGTAAACACAAAGGGCAAGTGCAAGTTCCTCCACTAGAGCTCTTTTAATCACCTATTCGAAAAAGGTACCTTAATTCTAGAGTACAGTTTCTCCACTAGGGGAGGTTGAATTTCACCACTGAAGGTGGGAAAGTGGAGTGGGGTCAGGAAGTAGAGCTTCTCCATGACAATTCAAGGAATTCTAAGTGCACTAGCCTAATCTGCAAAACTAATTTTCAATCCTTCCATAACTTATGTGTAAAATTATGGTTCCAACTCAATCAAAATTAACCTAACCTTCCTCGCATTGATGAATACTTTGTTCATTATAGGAGGACCAGTTCAAAATATCGTGTTAAAATAATTATTGTGATACAAAATTATCCTTTAAACCGTCCATAATTTAAACATATAATTATGGCTCCTACCCAACCTAACTTGATCTAACCTTTCATCCGTTCATGGATTTTGTTATTATTTAATTTTGTAAGTGAAGATCCTCCTTCCACCGTGGACTTTCGTGCAACGTACGCGGGAAATGCGGGCTAATCTTCAACCCCACTTAACCCTATAAAAGTGGAGGAGTTAGGTTATTACACTCGGGCTCCTCATATCTTACTTGAGGTATTGTGTAGGATTTCTACCATTGCAATTTGACTACTTATCCCCGTGGAGGAACTCGATATCTTCAGACGCAAGTAGTGAGTTTGGTCACTATGTACCTTGCAGTTAACCAAATAGATAATAATACTGAGTCTGGCTATCAGTGCTGAGCTTTGTAATTAGGGGCATTGCAGATGAACAGGTAAAGGCCATCGCTGAGGTTTAGTTTATCCTTTGGAGCATTGCAAGAGTAAAGTTGTAGGTGAATAAATATACGTCAGTGCTAGGGTTTGTCCTTAGGAACATTGCAAGAGGAACGTTGTAGGTAAACAGATACACGTCAGAGCTGAGGTTTGTCCTTAGGAACATTGCAAGAGGAGCGTTGTAGGTAAACAGATACACGTCAGTGATGAAATTTGTCCTTAGGAACATTGCAAGAGGAGCGTTGTAGGTAAACAGATACACGTCAGTGCTGAGGTTTGTCCTTAGGAACATTACAAGAGGAGCGTTGTAGGTAAACAGATACACGTCAGTGCTGAGGTTTGTCCTTAGGAACATTGCAAGAGGCGCGTTGTAGGTAAACAGATACACGTCAGTGCTGAGGTTTGTCTTTAGGAACATTGCAAGAGGAGCATTGTAGGTAAACAGATACACGTCAGTGATGAAATTTGTCCTTAGGAACATTGCAAGAGAAACGTTGTAGGTAAACAGATACGTCAGTGCTGAGTTTTGTCCTTGGGATCATTGCTTAAAGAGCGTTGTAGGTAAACATATAAATGTCATGGCTGAAGTTGGTTCTTAGTCGTTTTGTAGGTAAAAAGGTAAAGGTCAGTTCTGAGTCTGGTATTCAATAACCAGTCAGAAAAACTGGCTTATTCTTGCACTTAATTTTTATCGTATTTATACATAATCTAGATTGTGTATTATATTTATCTGTATTGTACTACTTCTAACTGTCATTTTAAATTATTTTTGTATTTATTAATTAGTGAATATGTTATCATTAGATTATTTTATTTACTGGATCTACTTTACTTTAGGTTGTATTTTTTAGCTATTTTATTATTTAGTATTTTCTGTGTGGGCCTATGTTTTTCCGAACCACACAGTTTATGCCCCATAGAGGCTGTTGGGAACCCTAATTTTTAAACGTGCTAGTATTGATTCACTAGCGTATATCTCTCATCTCGCACACAATATCGCAAACCCCTAATTTTGAAACTTCTGCGCTGTGAAAACTGACGTCACACTATCGAATAGTGTGCAGTCTCTATTCGTCAGCTTCATACCGTGCGAGACAGGGCTTGTCTATCGGGTAGAGCATAATATAGCAAACTGGATGCCATCCCTCTCTTCAGTTGCAAACTTCCGAGACTAACTTGGTTGAAATAAACCTACCATTGTACAAAATAGGTTTACAGAAGGTAAAAATATGTTTGCTTTGTACACTTTATTCGATCCTTCAATATTATTATTATTACAGCGTCTTACTACCCGTTCGGGCTATACGCACTTACGCGAATGTGTAGTGTTAGGGTTATTGTGAGATGAAATGGAGGAATTACAGTTTAGCGTGGAATCCGAACCACGGTAGAGGCCTGGCATTCCCCACATTCACAAGTTGTGATTAATACACGACTTGTCAGAGGTGAAGGAAGAGTTTGGTAATCAGATAAATCCGTGCCGGGACCGCGGATTGAACCCCAAACCCCCAGCACAGAAGTCTGACACCATACCCCTAGACCACCAGATCACCGATCCTTCAATAAAAATATTGGCTTAGGTGAAAATATAATAACATATTTTAATTTTTATAAATTTACCTAACTGGCAATTTGATTGAGTCGATAGTGACAATTTCATAATATTGAGTTCGTGTGTTCAAATCCTTTCTTCTCAAAATTGTTTTTTAAATGATAAGACTTTAAACTTTAATTTTAAATGATTGTATTAGTAAGCGTATGATTTGTTTTAAATATATTATATAGAAGTATACAAGCTATTTGAGCCTACGCAGACTACCATAATATATATTTTTTTTAAATAATTTAACAAAGTAATAAATTAAAAACAATACATTGATTTTGAAATTTTGTATGTAGGTGATTATTAAAAATTAAATTAATGGCTTTTATGACATAAAAACGTACAAATTTGAAAATAAGGCTAAAAAAGATAATTATTAATCGCATAGTAAAAACCTTTAGGTCATATTTATGTTTTTAAAAATAGTTACGAAAAATAAAATAATATTTTACTGGATTCTAATTATTAACAAGTGGTTTTAATTCAGACAAAAAATTAAAATAGTTTGGATCGATTTCGTTATCTTCTGAATTTCAGAAGAGCACTCTAACAAGTCACCTAAAATGGATATTGAATTTAAAAACAGTTTAACTTCTACTCATAAAACATAAGAAAATTTTGAGACAACAAATTTAGATGCAAACAACGGGAAGATTGTTTCCTAATAAAATTAAAAAATCGTTTTACATGATGCACTCAAATACAATGATAGTCTTCACTTTGAGTTACGTATCTTGTATAATTGCGTGCTGTGGCATTCCATCGCCTCAACCCTTTGGCACGTCATAGTTATACAGTGTTGTCAGATTGAAAACTCAGTCGCAATCGAAACGTCACACTGACTTGCACGACGGCAGAAACCTTTCAAAATTAGTAGTGTTTTAGTACAGCCTGCGATTTGCGAGTTACCGAGTTGAGAGTTTGCTCGCTAACAAGCATTTTCGTAAGTTTCAAAATTAGGGGTCCTGGCCTGGTCTAGCTGTGACGTGAAGGTTAATAGTCGAATTCCAGTTGTTTGTACTTAAAATGTTTATACTAATTGATTTTTCACTCTCTTCACGCATATACGTAGGAATTCCTTCCTAATTATATCCTCTGCATTCTGTTAGTGCGAGGGCGTAGAAATTCATGTTTCGGTGGGGCCCGGAAGCCCAGGAATTTGATGAAGGTGCATTTACAAGTATACCAATTTGTATTGGCTTAATTCATTGTAAAATATATCTAGTGAATCCCCCTCCCCTTAGAAAAACTAGCCTTTTATGCCTTTGTATTAATGTATTTATGTAGATTGTCCAAATGGGATGTAAAATGGTATACACTAATTACCCAGCTAAACTTTACAATACCTGTAATTACTAATAAATTAGTCCAAGATGATGGTGATTATTATTATTGTTATTGTTATATAATTGATAGTAGCTTATATTTGTTTATTTATAAGAAAAGACATGGTGGAATCCATAAAATTAAGATTGCTACCACCCAGTTCGGTGGCCACATGGTCTAACACGCTACTTTTGCAGAAAACTAGACTACGGGTGATGGAGGGATCAAGGTTTGAATGGGGTACTGATGGGGTGCTTATTCCAAAATGGTTTGCTACTCTTCTTCCACGCAAATGCGGGCACACATCCTATAAATATAGCCTTCACAATTCCTAAAACTATTAGTATAATTACTATTGTGATAAGACGCAGATACCCACTTCAATGGCTGAACGGTCTAAGGTGTCACTCTTGTGTTATACTGGCCTGATGATGACGGGTAGACCTGGGTTTGAGTCCTGGTCAGGTCTATTGAGGATATTTTTTCCTAAATGTTTTCCCACTCTCCTCCCACGCAAATAGCTGACCTCGGGGTTTTTGGGGTAAAGTTCTCGCCTCAGGACCCGATGTTCGTGGGTTTAAACCTAGCCGAGGTTGATGTATTTTTCTTGAGCGATAAAAATTTACAGCACAACTTCCTTTGGAGGGGAAGTAATTCCGTCCGTCCCACATCGATTGTGGCTTGTAAAAGAACCCTAGGAGGTATGTGAAAATATCTTTCCTGACAAAATTGGTAGGTCCTTTTGCTTTCGATCATAGAAATTCTCGTGTGCTGATATAATTTGTTGGCTTAGAAAGAGAACGTTAAATACCTTAAATTAAATTAAATCAACGAAAATGCAGGAAGATTACTTCTAAAATGTTTTCTTCTTCATCCCTACCCCATTATAGTAATTATAACCACATGCGTAAAACCTAAACAGGTAGTAAGACGCGGTGATAGTAAAATAGAAAAAAAAAAGAGCATGTTTAGTAAAAATATATTTGATTGCCTATTAATGTTCGTCATTGTCTTACTAAATGAAACGTTCTCTATGTATTTTTTCTTCTTCTTTTGGCAGTCTCAGACATGTTGATGAGTGTCTATCTTGTGGTGATCGGTTTTCAAGATGCGCAGCTTCGCGGAGTGTATAACCGGCAGGCGCACATCTGGATGTCATCGTGGACTTGCACCTGTATTGGTGTCGTCGCTATGATTTCATCAGAAGTGAGTTGATGTGGTATTTTATTAATGGTACTTTTATTATAGTGTCCCCTTCAGAGGGTGCTACATGGTAGAGTATTGAGACGCGTTGTGGATATTTAGGAGTCGCGCATTATTTAATAAGTGATTTGATAAGTTTTTATATCATTTCCAATAAAATGTAGGTGAAAATTATCAGCAGATTTTTCACCAGCTAAAAAATTTGAGTTTAATTTTTTTTTATTGCGAAGCCTTAGGTAAAGATTTGTGCTTCTGAGATTAAAGTAAAGTTTTAGGAATCTAGCTCTAGAATTCTTCTAGAAAATAAATTCATGTTTTGATAGAATCACAACATAACATTTTAAGACAATGTAGAATGGTTTTATAGAGTTTCATGTAAGTTGGCACACATTTAAAACAAAATTAAACTGAAAACTTGAAAGTTTTAACCAGCTAGAACTAACACCCACATTTTAGTTAAAACAGTGTTAAAATAATATCAAACTACTTCATCAATAATCGGGGAATTCTAAACGTTTCTAACACTTACCATTTAGCATGAGGCATACGATCCAGTGTAAAGGTAGAGAAAGTTCCTTTAACTCCAGTCGCGGGATACAGTGTTTCCCCAGATGCGTTTGACACCAGTCGTTTGTCATTTTTTGTGGCGTACAGATCGTTCCTCAGTTATGAACACCTTTAATTTGTGTTTTATTTAATGCCCCACGTTATTTCGTTATTTTGGCATAGTGTTAGCACAAAGCTGACATAAAGTCAGAGTAATCGATTACTTATCATATATATTTTGATAGAAGAATAATTAGATGATTTTTTCAACACCAAGCCTTACTACCCGTTTGAGTTACAGGTTTATGTACTAACTACGTTAGTTGTTTTAGGTATTTTGGAAGTTATATTTATAGAAAGTGTACCAGCATTTTCGCTGAAGGAGAATTGAAAACCCTTTTTAAAATAACACCCTCAGTACACCAGACGGAGATTCGAACCTTCATATCCCAGTTATAGGCAGTCCAGTCTACTGCTAGAATAGCAACTTAAACCATGCGGCCACCAAAGTGGGTATGGTGATATCGTTATAGAAAAGATGACATACAGTTGGGAAATTAATAATGAAACGAGGCCCATGTACAGTCAACGTACCGATTAAGGTTTCTTCTCTACGCTTGTACAAAGACATCTATTGAAGAATGACAAGAAGTTCAGAGAATCATTCCACCTCAATGTTACACAGTTCAACTTCGTTCTAAGTCTAGTGAAAGATAATTCAAAGAAAAACTTGAGGGTTACTTTACCACTTCTTTAATTAAACTCTTATCTTATCATGTGGGGAAATATTGGACTATTTTCAATACCAACCCAATCAAACACAAAACAAAACAACTCTAGTAAAACACACGTTTGGTTTGCGGTGCGTTTGCGAACACACTGCTCTTGGAGCAGAGTGGACGTAGAAGCAATGTATAGTAAAAACGTTGGACTTTCACTCTGGTCGTCATTTGCAGTCGCCTCGAAGGAACTGGTCACATAAAAAACTATGGAAATAAGTCCGGTTGCTCATCGCAAACGTGAGTCATGCTGAGTGAATTCTACCATAAGAACTTCAGGGCTACTATTGGGAAAAGAGCGTTGTCATTTTCTCGTTTCTATGTGGTCAATCTCCCTTCAAAGATAAGACCATTTTCACAACGCTGGTTAGTCTAGACTGGCAGTAGCTCCTTCTTACCCAACACACCACCTTCACACATAACTGAGAGCGAAGATCTTTGCCCTAAGTTAAATGAAAGAGAGCTATGATAAAGGTTTTCTCTATAAGACCTGCAGTTCCCTCAGAAATGATATTGGGTGTAGCCTTTGTCCTCGTAGTATATTGCCCTATCATAATATGACTATTCATGCCATCCAGTGAATGTTCTCGTTTCAGGTATCGGTGTTCATCCTAGTGTTCATGTCCATGGAGAGGTTCCTGTTAATCGCCATCCCTTTCGGCACCCACCAGACGATGACGAGTAAGACGGCTGTCTCCTGGCTCGTCTTCATCTGGTTCGTGGGTTTCAGTCTAGCTGCTGTACCAGGTGAGTGAGGGCGACACAGTGCTAGTGTCAGAGGCATTCACAAGGTCTTCTCTTGCTTGTGGGAAAACCTGCTGGCGTGGAGCGCGGTTTTAAATATTCTGGGCCGCAACCAATTGACGACCCCAAGTTGATATCCAGTGGCGAGGAACAAATTTGCTCCTTCTGTGTGGCTCACTGTGTAGTCTTGGTAGCTTTCCTGTAAATAATAATAATCTATATGGTGTTAGCCCATAATTGAGCTAAACCGACAGAGTGGCAGCCACCGTTAGCGATTATAGTGCTAACATTTGCGGATAGAGGGTGTTATGTGGTCAGCACAACAAATCCTCCAGACGCAAATCTCAGTTTTCTAGACCGGAGGCCGCACTACCTATTTATTCAAGTAGCTCCTCATTTGTCCTCACGAGTTTTAGTTTGACCCCATTCCAGACACAGAAAAGTTTTGGAAGCGCTGGAGATCGATCCCGGGACCTCTGGTTCTGTAGCTAGGAACTTTAACCACTAGACCACAAAGGTGTTTATAGTCATAATATTTATAATTTATTTTATTATAACACTGACCAGTGACTAACAGTTGCAAAACCTTTAGCATGACAGCACTGAGAAATATAATAATACAACACATACGTATAATTTTATAATAAAACAATCGGACTAAAAATCGATTCAGTGGAGAAAAGTAAGTTAAATAAAACCCAATATTGAATAATAGTGTACGTTTGATAATTTTAAAATAGAACGTAAAATTAAAGTTCTTTATGGTAAGGAAGTTCCTTTAAAAACTCTTTGAGTTTGGATCTTTTTTTTTGTGATAGATAATTTCGACCTTGGCCCACCACTATCTTGAAAAAAATTGCAGCCAAAACCAGTTTTTTTTTTCGCAACACCTCCTCCCCAGTGGGTCATAAGATAAAAATATATATATTTTTCTAGTTTTACAAATTCGATCTGAATTTTTCTATACCTATATTCTACCAACTAATGTATTGAAAATAGTATTTAAATATAAAATATATTCGAATAAAATGTGAGGAGCAACCAACTTTTTTAAATCCTAACAAGTTTGTTTAAAAATAGGTAATTTGTCAACGGGAAAAAGTTAATTTTAAAAATAAAGTGAGTATAGTAAACAATATTTGCATATAAGTTTTTTTTATTTAGTGCCGGTGTTTTCAGGCCATTTTAAATACATGAAAGTTCCTATATTTCCCATGGGGGCCGATGTAATTACCCCGCAATGTCAATCCGAAGCCATTATTTTTGTTTTTGTTGATTTGTTTGTTTGCAGTGCTCTACTGGCGCGACACCACGAGGTTCTACGGAACTAACGGGATGTGTTTTCCACTCCACATTGACGATCCTTTCTTCTTGGGTTGGGAATACTCCGCCTTCATCTTCCTTGGTCTCAACATGACCAGGTGAGTTGCACAACTGGTATAGCTCTAAATCACTCACAGTTTTACGTTTAACATAAAATATGGAGGATGCTCAACTTTTGACAAACTGACGTGTTGGAATGGAATTCTGGCGATGGGGATATCAGGGTTCAAATCCCGGTTGGTTATACTAATGATTTTTAATCCTAAATTATCTCCTAATTGCTTTCCTACCTTTCTCACAAATTCTACCAAACTCATTTGGCAGTCTTGCTCAACACGAAACTAGCGTGTTAGTTAACTACGTCACCTAAATGGGTTGCTATTTTATATGACATTCCAAGCTTTATTCACTTTATTCTAAGAACTTTTTTTTTCCACTCGACAGTCTCGCGTTGATCGCTGTACTGTACATTGGAATGTTTGCGAGCATCTGTTACACGAGGAAAAACACGCCAATTACCCACTTGGGTGACATGGAGTTCGCCATCAGGTTCTTCTTCATCGTCCTGACCGACGCCGGGTGTTGGGCGCCCATCATTGTTCTCAAATTGCTCGCCATCGAACGCTTTGACATATCGGGTAAGTGTTTGAAAGTGGGTGTGATCATGTTACGGAAAATTGTCGGCTAAAAATCTCAGATCAATTCATTGAATTACAAGGGAAGGAGATATTTTTGATAGTTAAAGCCTTAGCGAATACTAAGTATTACCATTGCTCCAGAATTTAAAATACATGGTACGATACACCGCACAAATTCTCTCTTTTTTTTTTCTTAAAATAAAGACCTTTACTTAAAACTCATAATTTTGCAAAATGAAATAATATACATTGTTGCAAAATATTATGGTAAAAAAGAGCATCATATTCAACCAAAACTCATAAATATAATAATATACACTTAACATAAACATTGAGAAAAGAGGAATATCTCTGTCTACCAAAAAACATAGCAACCAAGCTCATTTTCAAAGACCTCCATAAAAAAAAAGTTAATAATACTACAGACTTACAATGATAAGCTATTTGATATCTCAAAAAGTTGCGAAGAAATGATCAAAATTGGAAGTTTCTGCTGATTTAAAGTATTCTTAAAGTCATTATCAATGGTAAATTAGAGTTGCCATTTGGTTTTAAGTATTAAATGGTGCCTAGACACCAAATTTAATCAAATTAATTAGAGCGGATTTTGAGTAAATCATCTTTTTTAGTTGTTTTTTCCCCTTTAGTAAACTACCCTTAAATTTTATGGTTATATATCTAATTCCAAAACTTCTCGGGGGAGCCTCACTAAAATCCTAGGTAGCAAGTTTTAGCCCACTCAGTAAAATGGTTTCGGTTTTAGGCTGAGATAAAGACAGACGGTATCGTGAACGAGACTTTTTTCAGTTTAAGGATGCCATTTGTGTTTTTGTTGGGTTTTTTTTAGCGGATTTGTACGCCTGGGTAGTAGTTTTTATCCTGCCAGTAAACTCCGCGGTCAACCCGCTTCTATACACTTTCACCACATCCAAGTACCGCAATCAACTCGCTGCACTCAGCTGGTCTTTTTGGAACAAGAGGACGTCATTCGGTCGCAGGAAGTCCTCAGCAGGTATCAACGTCCTTTCAATAATATGCTCCTATCTCAGTACTGATTTTCACTATTTCACACATATAGGTGGGGACATACGAAATAAATTTTTCAATGCAATAAATATACTCCATTTACACTGAAAGGTAGCAGTGTTACCTTGACCACCTACACTATGACCCTATCCTCTTTGGTTTTATAAGTTACATCATAGTGTAATAAGTCAAATTAGCTGCGTTATCTGATAGCTCGTGATCTTAATTGATTGTTCACATGTATCTGACGATTTCCGCATATCCATCACATACTCGGCCTTAATATATGAGTGGAGAACAACCCTGAGCACGGGATGACTCCTGGATAGCTCAATGGTAAGAGCACCGGCGTACAAATCCAAGAGTCTCAGGTTCGATTTCCGTGTTCAGGTGTCATTTTTCAATTTAAATAATAAGTCAAGGTAATAGCGATGCTAATTTTATGTTTTTTTTAAGTGTCCAAGGTTTGACCCAGGAACATACTTCTTACAACACTAATATGCGTGAAAGTTACGTGCACACTAAAGAGACTCTTAGAAGTGTCTCTCTGGATTAAATTCCCGTTCGATTGCAGAGTCCAAAATTCTATTACATGCTATATTTGATTTTGAGAAGTAGAGGCCAGAACTTTTGCATAGTTACCAATGAGACTCTAGGATTGTCCTACTGGGGTCTATTTTTTTTATTTAAATCCCTAAGATACGGAGACGTCGCGGTCCTCCAGCCACCGGAACATCGTGTCCTACACAAAGGGAAAGAGGTCGTCCCAGGACTTACCCTGCGCGGCTCCCATCCTCGATCCTATCAAGAGTGCCCTCAACAGCAACTGGGGCATTATCACAGCCAGGAGTGGCTCCGAGGACTCTGAGACCATCCCTGAGAGCTGCGAGGAGAAGATAACTGATATTGTTCCTCTGCAGAGCTTTTAAAGACACTGGGGAGGAGACCATATCTGCGCAAACATAGTATTCTGCTATGTCTGCAAGTGGTCCGTTCCGGAGACTGGCTAGCCCCCATACCCCTCTCTATCAGACCGTCGCCGATCCTTTGACAGCCCCTCTTCGCCCCTCTCAAGGTTACTCATTTCTCCCATAAAGCATCTCCCCACCCTTGTTTCACCTATTTAGAATCCTTTCCACTCCTTTACAAAATCTTTTCCAGCTTATTTCTTCCCTCTCCACCCCCCTTCCAGCACCTTTCCGTCTCTCCACCCTCTCTTTCAACTCCTCACTCTTGTCTCTCAGTTACGTTCGTGAAGTTGGCCTCCCCACTCTTCAAAAATTAATGCGTTTTTTTATTATTGAAATCGTTAATCCTTAGTTTGTTACGTTACAGTGCCGAGGTATAACGTCTCTCACGCGTTGTGTCAGTTTGTAAACAAAAGTTGATGAGCTGTAAAAACAATAACTATGGGATATGATTAGCTCATTCTCTCACTGTTCTTTGGTCGGGAGAAGGCAAGGATAAGATCAAATTACCTTAATGGATCCCATAATCAATCAACGAAATGTAGTTTGAAGTTTTTCACAGTAATACGGCGCGTAGAAAGGTCTTTTGAAAATCAAACAAGATCCACCATGTGTATACCTGTACATTCAATATTAATATCGGCTGGTATGAAAAGATCAAATATTTAATCTCAACCAAAGAACATAGTTCTAGGAAACTTCAACAGTGGAGTAAGAAAACATAATATCAGCTGTTAGACCAAGCGAATTTTCTCAAGAATTCCACTTTACAAATATCCACACATGGATTACGTTTAAATGGTGTAAAACAAGTTAATAAGGCAATACAACTCGGTATCTTTAGAACAATATTTTTATATCACTCTCTTCAGAAATTTGCAGACAAAAGTAAATTTTGTTTCGATAATATACATTATATGTGTATTAAGTGGGAAAAATTAGGTTTATTCAATATACCTATTTTCACATTTATTTATATAGCTAATGTTTGTGCATGTGTGTGTCTTACTGCGCCCTCCCAAAACCTCTATATTACCTAGAAGACTGACCCTTTTCACGAGTATAGACTATAGGGAAAAACCCAAAGGGGCCGGATTTTCGTGTTTTTTAGGGTAGCTTACTAATTGACATTGGTTAGGTTAAAATCTTCATTGGCCCCACCCCGTTATATTCACTAACATCATACTCTCGTCTGATCGGGACATACCCCTCCGTGGAAAGGATGTATTGTACGATTAGTACATCCAGGCAACGGTACATTAGTACTCGCTAATCTCTCCGCAAAATATCAGACACTTTAGCTCAATCGGTAGCATGACTTTCTACTAATCTAAGGGTACCCGAGTTCGATTCCTGGCATGGCCTTGAAATCCATCAATATTGAAATGTGGGTTTATCCTTTCACGATGATGAATTAACGGTCGGAGGATGAATGGTGTGTCTGTTTTATATTTAAGATAGTTTATAAGCCGTGTGTTGATATATTCAGTCAGTTCGGAGAGTGTACGTTAAACAGCTCATCAATTGAATGGAATCTCCGCAAACTGGGCTACATATTGATGTAGCCCAGACATGCTATTAATATTATCCTTATCTAAAGAAACGGTCAAATTTGAAATCAACAAACTCAAATTAGTCGAAGGGCCAGAATCACAAACTCAAGAATTTGTTGAGTGACACAAGCTATACAATTATGTCTGAGTAGATATGTTGTATACTTTAGTTTTTGCAGCGCATCCTACTACCCGTCTGGTTAATGCATATTTTAATCCCACTGGTGCGTAAGGGACAAGGAAGTGTAATTCAAAGAAATGTACTCGAATGTGAGTGAAGGGAATGAATTAAACCATTTAGGAAAAAATATCCCTTATACATCCGGTAACACCCTGACCGCTCCAACACTGAGAAACTACACCAGAAGAGCCTGACATTTAATCCGCATGCCCACCAATGTTAGGTTATATTAGTTATGTGATGTTATATATTTAAAATCATTCATTGATGTTTAAAATATTCAAAAACTTATACTTTTCCAGATATTTTTGTGGGTTAGTGACATACTCGAAGCATTATTTATTAAATTACCTTATATACATAAATTTAGCCAAGCTATTAGTATTTTATGTATGCATGTATGCATGTATGCACGTATGTACGCACGTATGCACGCACGTATGTACGTACGTACGTACGTATGCATGCATGTATGCATGTATGCATGTATGCATGTATGCATGTATGCATGTATGCATGTATGTATGCATGTATGCATGCATGTATGCATGTATGCATGTTT
>CABFVX010001455.1:143859-156920 GCA_902151425.1 Timema shepardi | reverse complement strand
CGTTCGGGTTATACGCACTTACGCTAATGTGTAATGGTAGGGTGATTGTGAGATGAAATGGAAGACCTACAGTTTAACGTGGAATCCGAACCACGGTGGAGGTCTGGCATTCCCCACATTCACAAGATGTCTTGTCAGAGGTGAAGGAAGGGTTTGGTTATCAGATAAATGTATGCCGGGACCGAGGATTGAACCCCGGCCGCCAGCACAGAAGTCTGACACCTTACCCATAGACCACCAGGTCACCCATTTTGAAGCAGGGATTTTAAAATGTAAAGTTATTTCCCACGTACAATCATTAAACTGAAAATATTTCTTGCGGGTGGTTGAAGACACTTTAACTAGTTCTTTAAATCAGGGTAATAATTTATTAACTTGTGTATGTATTAATTTGATTCTATTTAATTATATTTTATAAAAATTAATATGACTTTGACTACGTAATCATATTAGTTTAAATTACGTCTCCTGACAATTCATAGAAGACAGTCCTTCCATAGAACACAATACATCTTACGAGTGCACTTCATGAGTGCGGTTGAGAATGGTTGTAGACAAGCCATAAATGGGCGTTAAATGGTTTCTTACGGTGGGAATCTACGATACGCGAGAAAAGGTAGTTTTTCAGTTTTTACATCAAAAATATTTTTGGTCAAAATAAACAAAAGATTTATTCATTAGTAACATAGAGTTTAATTTTCTTCTCACGGGGACCTAAGAAGTTGCTAAAGATCTGTCGAAAGTGTCCTGAAATTTAAAATGACAATTATTTTATCTTAATTTAATTTTTTTTTTATCTAATGTCACATTGATCATATAATTGATCATATTCAACAACTGTTGATATAATCATGTGGAGAAAATTAAACTCTATTTGTCCACTAAAGAAATATTAGATCTATTTCGGACTTGAACATGTTTTGCTATAAAAAACTAAAANAAAAAAAAAAAAAAAAAAATCACATAACTTTTCTCGCGTCCATGCATTCCCGCCTTAAGCAAATAAAGGTCAAACTAAGGGTAAATTTAAATAGGAGGGCGAACAGAGGTAAACGCAAGGATACAAAAAAACGTTCAAACAATATCTCGGTAGCTGGAGAATCGCCAAAATAGTCTCATCCACTGGAGTTGTTTTTAAAACTACATTTACTCAGTAATTACATGTTTGTAGCCGTATAAAATAACAAATCAAGAGGCATTCTTTTTTACATTATGAGGCTCTATAAATGGCTGAAATTGTTTCTAAGTTAAAGCCGTAATAAGTGTCAGACCAAATCCCCCCCGCACCCCTACCCAGCCGCCAAACCCCCTCCCAACATCCAACCAACCCCTCTTGACTTCAAAACAAAACAAAATACTAGCTCTGTCAATAACCATAGGCGATGAAGTGGAGAGAAGAGAAAGGGGAAATGGGGTGGGGGTGAGGGGGAATTTTTAACATGGATCACAGCTTTGCTCAAGTAATTTCCTACTAAGCTAAGAGTCCCAGGTTTGATTCCCAGCATGGTAAAAAAAAATATAATTGGTGAAATGTGGGGCTAATCTTTCACAGTGATGAATTAACGGTCGGGGGCTGGATGTTGTGTTTGTTATAGAGTTAGGTTAGTTAATAAATCGTGGGGTGACCTGATGGTCTAGGGGTAAGGTGCCAAGACTTTTGTGCTCGGGGTCCGGGGTTCAATCCTCGGTCACGGTACAGATTTATCTGATTGCCAAACCCTTCCTTCACCTCTGACAAGACGTGTATTAATCACAACTTGTGAATGTGAGAAATGCCAGGCCTCCACCGTGGTTCGGATCCCACGTTAAACTGTAGGTCCTCCATTTCATCTCACAATCACCCTACCATTACACATTAGCGTAAGTTCGTATAACCCGAACGGGTAGTAAGACGCGGTGCTAATAATAATAATAATAATCATAATAATACCCCCTTGTGGGGCGAGGTTTAGAATAGTCCCGCAGTAACTCTTGCTTGTCATGAGAGGCGACTTAAAGGGGAGGCTTCTGTGCAGGACGTACCTCGTGTAGGACAAACCTATCCTATCTCTTTCCTTTCACCTTCTTTTTTCCTCTCTTCATCTCTCTCTCTCTCATGTTCCTTCTTCTCCTTTATCTTTCTATCCTACCTCCTTCTCCCTTTTCTTTCTTTACTACCTTCTTCTCCCTTCTCTATCTTTCCTACCTTATTCTCCCTTCTCTATCTTTCCTACCTTCTTCTCCCTTCTCTATCTTTCCTTCCTTCTTTCCCTTTCTCTTTCCTTCCAAAATGGTTTCTTCCCTTCCCCTACCGTTCAGTTCTGAACGGAGGCTTTTAGGCCCCCCCGTTGACGACCTCGGCAGCTAGCACGGCTCTACTTGGACGATTATTGGCTTCCCCCGCTTTTGAGCTTCTTCATGAAAGTGCGCCGGTTGTAATATCTTAGTAGAATGGCCTTAGGGATGACCATAACCGGGTACCCTACTTTGAGAAAAGCCCGGTTGCGTTCATGATGGTCCGGACGTAAAATTGGCACTTTCCTGTACCCACTTTCTGCGATGACTTATCTCCTTGCGATGCCTCATGCGAAGGTTGTCATGTGTGTCTTGTGTGGCCTCTCGGCGGGGGAGTTAACAGGGCCTCGTGTGGTATAACCAACTTGGATCACCCTGGGTCTACGAGCCGAGTATTGTGCAGGTTGTCCCAAAATTGGCATGGCCAACTCTTTTGTCACAGCTGACACCGTATAGCCAAATGCTTCTGGCATCTCACTGCCTGGACTTTTCCAGGGCCATAATTAAGAAAAGAGGCGAAAAAGGTAAAGGCCATCTAGCCCAACTTTGACAATTCAGGAAGTGATGAGGCCTCATTCCCACTTCCTAGTAATGTCTCGAGTGGAGAATAATGAGAGCCATAAGGGCGTTAGCCCATTTATCCACGAAAGAGTGATAAATGTTGCAGTTCGATCAGATGCTGCTAAAATAATACTGTGTAATTGGATGATTTTAAAACAGACCACAATTGACATTCAGTCGAACAACATCGTGGAAATATCTGAAATACCTGTGAGTGACAAGACTATAATAAAGGTGAAGGTGTAGCCACACAGGTTCCTCAATGTTTGCAAAGGAAGGGTCACTTTTTTTGACCTTGACTGCGTGAGTGTTGAGGAGATCTGTGAGGGTCTAAATCCTCAGAATGTCACCGAAATATATATAATCACCACTAAAAGTAACGATACAGTAAAGAAAACCGACACGTATATCCTATCCTTCACGACTACTACTCTACCAAAGGAGGTCCGAGCTGGCTTCCACGTGCTTAGGGTCTGGCCATATGTCCCCAATCCTCGGCGCTGTTTTCAGTGCCAGTAATTTGGGTATAGCAAGCTGCGATGCCATGGAAAGCTAAACAGTGTGGATTGTGGACAGGAGGCTCACGTTACGCAGTGCGAGTCTCGTAATATCTTCGTAAACTGCAAAGGTCCACATCCTGCCTGGTCTCCATCTTGTCCGAATTGGAAAAGGGAGAAAAAAGTATTGGAGATCCAAACAGAAAAGAAGATTCCTTATGCCCAAGCACGCAAATAGTATACTTCACTGCAAGCTCCAGTATTTCAGACATCTTACAACTAAATCGTTATCCAAAATATCAATTGTCCTAAGTTAATATCTCAAAGACACCTTCACAAGTCGTGCCATTGGTCTCTGTTCGAGATACATATAATCATAACGTGTCAAGTACGGTGTCAACGAACTTATTATGGGAGGAGTCACCTACATAGAGGCCACCTCCACCACTTGTAGCCCCTAGGAGTCCTCCTCGGGGAACGGCCCCGAGCCTCCCTCGGGTAACCAAATTACGTGCGGCCATTGTTGGTTCACCCACTATAGTCTTTGGGTCTTCAAAGTTAGGAGTTGGTGGCGGAATAGGAGGCCCCGCAAAGGCGAGTCCCACTGGTGGTAAGAGGAAAGCCTCATCGAGGGACCGCTGATACTATTTTGAACAAAAGAGCGTCAAAGGCAATAACAAAGCCTTCGCGCAAGGATTCAACGCCCCAGTCTCTTATGGAGAAACAAAAGCCTCTCTTGAAACGGGAGGTCCAGGAGAGACTTGGAAAGGCAAAAGGGCATAAAAAGTCCTTAAATCAATTTTGGTTTTTAAGAGATAGTGTTATGGATTGCGTGGATGAATAAATTGTATATTAATCAATAATGTATTTACTACAAAGAAATTGTAGGGTGTTTTATGTTCGTGTAGAGGAAATTAAATTACTCATTTCTTCCCTGTATTCCTCCATCCTGTGTTTGCAGGCGACCCACTTCCACCCAACTGACAACTCGATGCTTCTTGGGTACGATACATATCGTACCAACAAAACATTCTTTGATCGGGCTAGCGGAAGTGTGGCTATATTTGCACGTAGAAATATATATAATAAGTCTATAAATATGTTATCTAATCTTCAAGTGTTTATTGTCAGAGTTTCCCTTCCGATGGAGGTGATGTTATGCTGCATCTACCTCCCACCAGGTGAACGTGCTTCAAAGAGAAGACTAGAGGCCCTCTTTATACAACTTACCGCCCCTTACATCATCTTAAGGGATTTTAACGCACATAGCATGATGTGGGGGTCTAATTCTACAGATGCCCGTGGGAGAATGGTAGAGGATATTCTTGTCTCGGGAAACCTGGTGTTAATTAACACCAGGAACCAGACACACTTATCCACTTCTAATGGTGTATCCTCTGCCATCGACCTTACTTTATGTATCCCCGGGATCGCCACTCACTTCCTTTAGGGGGTTCACTCGGACCTATATAGCAGTGATCATTTGCCCACTCTGCTTTCATCACTTCAAGATCCTCCCGGTATAGCACGGGTACCACAATGGCTGCTTAAACGCGCTGACTAGGATGAATTTCATAAGCTCGCTGTATTTGATGAATCCCATTCTCCTGATGTCGATGTTAGGGCGGAACATTTTACTTCGATGGTCATCTTAGCGGCGAGGGCTTCCATCCCTAAAGCCTCGCCTAATCCGTTTCAAGACCTGTTCCCTGGTGGAACGTGGAGTGTTGGTTGGCTATTTATAACCGTCACAAAGTCTGTTTCATCGACGTCCCACTTTGGAGAATCTGGAGTCATTCCAGGTTCTATGTGCCCAAGCTCGCCGTATCTTCATTAGATAAAGCAGAAGAGAGTTTTGAAGACAGTTTATTTCTACCCTTACAATTTCTACTCACACAACTAAGGTTTGCGATAGTATTCGTAAATTACGTAATATTAAAAACTCAATAAATAATATACCTGCCCTAATGTCTAACGGTTCGCTTGTCTCCTCCCCTGTGGAGGTCGTCAATGTTTGCCATCATAACTAGAACTGTGAACTACCCTAACGAGTTCGCGAAAATAAGCGGAGCGTCGAGCACCATACTATCAACTTTTGTCAGAGTAGGGGGTAGTCTACAACCCCCTCCTTACCATGGATAAACTTATCTATACCCTGTCCCAGGTGGGCAGTCCGGCCCTTATGATATTCATTATGAAATGTTGTGCCAGCTACCCTTTGCTGGATGGGTGATTCTCTTAGACCTCTACATTAGTGTCTGGGAATCTCGTCAGTTCCCAACACTGTGGAGACAATCAACCGTTATCCCTATACATAAAAGTGGGAAGGATAAATTAGAGACAACTAGCTATAGACCGATAGCCTTGACTAGTTGTGTTTGCAAAATACTTTAAAAATGATCAAAAACTATTAACATGGTATTTAGAATCCTGTAATCTGCTATCCGATATTCAATGTGGTTTTTACCGCAGCCGATCCACGGTGGATCATCTCGCCCTTTTCGAGATGGCTGTTCGTGATGCCTCTCTCCACAAACAGCGTCTTTTGGCTATCTTTTTTGATTTTGAGAAAGAGTTCGACACCACCTGGCAGTACGGCGTTTTAAAGACTCTTTTTAATCGGAGGTTCCGAGGGAACCTCCCTGATTTTATAGATAATTTTATGTCGGATATACACTTACGGTTAAGGTTGAATAACACCTTATCCGATGATTTTATTCAAGAAAATGGGGTGCCTCAAGGTAGTATTTTAAGCTGTACGTTGCTCGCTATTGCAATAAATTGCATTGCAGAAAAATGTGCTTACTTGTTTTTCATGCCTTTTTGTGGATTACTACACAATTTATTGCAGTTCTTCGTGTCTCCATAGAGCTGAATGTCAGATTCAACTCTCTGTAAATAATCTATGGATGTGGACATCGCGTAATGACTTTCGCTTCTCCGCAACCAAGACAGCGTTCGTACGCTTCCATATATTACGCGGAATACAGCCAGCCTCCAATATTTTAATGAACCACGTTGTTTTACCAGTCTCAGTGAACGTAAGGTTTTGGAGACTTTTATTTGATTTTAAGCTAAAGTGGATCTCCCACATCAAAGACCTGAAGGCGAGGGGCGTAAAAGCACTCAATCTGCTTAAAGTGGTTAGTGGTAGCTCTCGGGGTGCTGGTATGGAAACCTTGATGAGTCTTTATAGGGCCTTGGTCATCCAAACTTGTTTATGCTAGCTTTGTTGATGGTTTGGCTAGACCTTCGGCGTTAAAGATGCTAGATAGTGTCCACTAAGCTGGTATACGACTGTCTACTGGTGCTTTTACTACCAGTCCAGTCGTCATCATCTGTGCCGACACCGGTGAGCCCCCCTTTCTTATCGGCGGTCCTATCTGCTGGCATCTTACATGTAGAAACTCCATTGTATTCCAAAGCACGTTGCATACCGTCCGGTGTTCCATCCACCCAACCGTGTCTTGTATGAAACCAAATGGCGTAGTGCAAGGCCAGTGTGGATCCGAATGCTATTGGTTCTCATCACTTGTGGGATAGTCCTGGCAAAGGCTATCCCCGCAACTCAAGGTCAAGTTTATCTCTGGACGATACGCCTGCCTCAATTCTATTTTGATCTTGAGTTTTCTAAATCAACCACCCCGCCTATTATATATGAGAGGACCTTTAACGAGCTCCTCTCCACTTGCTTTCAGGGCTTTAAGCGTATATACACGGATGGTTCAAAGTATGGGGCCTTCGTGGGATACACCTTTGTTGTGGAGGGAAACAATTTTAAATTTGCTAGAATTATACGCCATTTTTATATCTTTATGTTTTGTTTATCGAAATTGTCACCGTTCTGTTATCATCTGCACGGATTCCATGAGTGCTCTGTTGGCATTGTCCACTCTCTACTCTTGGAATCCCCTCGTGCAGATGATACATAAAAAAAAATTAAAATTGATTCATTAAGCACCCGGCTCACCTTTTTCTGGATTCCTGGTAAGACTGGTCTTTCTGGAAATGAAATGTTGGACCAGGCGGCCAAGGAGGCAGCACGCCTGCCTCAAGAGGCGAGTCTGGGTGTCGTGTTTTTAAATCTAAAGGGTTATTTTCGGCGTGGGGTCTTACGCACCTGGTATGAGCACTTGGTTTCGACACCTGCTCAGAACAAACTGCGGTCCATCAGGGACGGTGTGTCGTGGTGGCCCTCTTCTATACGAAAGTCCAGAAGAGAGGTCATCGTGACAAGACTCCGCGTCGGGCATATATTTCTAACCCACGGATTTTTATTAACCTACCTTCAGTATGAGAATTTTGCGATTCTCCCCTTAGTGTGTAGCACCTTTTGGTGTTGTGGCGAGAGTATGCCCCTATTCGCCTGGATTTTTATTTTAAAGGTGACCTTCATTTTTTTACTACATGACAGTGTGAAACGAGTTATTTGTTTTTACTCCATTTTATAAGCCAGATTAATCTTTTTAGTGCCATATGAGTCACTTTCGTAAAGTGACTCATCTGGATTTTATCTCATTTTGATACCTTTTTAATAGTTTAGTATACTTTAATACATGTTTGTTTTGTATTTTTAACAACTTTAGTATACTCGAACATGTTTGTTTTGTCTTTAAAACAGATTATTATTTTAACATGTTTGTCTTGTCTTTTTTACCCTACACATTATTTTAATATGTTTGTTTTGTCTTTTATAAATACAGGTGAATAATATGACCCCCTCCTATGGGGATTTTACTATGTATTGATATTGTGTTAAGGCCCTAATGCTCTCATTGTGTCGATGGGCCTCTAAATACTAATAATAATACTACTAATAATAAATTTTGTTCTGATATAATCAGTCTATTCTGAAAGTGCACGTTAAAAACCTCAAATAAATGTAAGAATGAATAAAATCCCATTTTTAAACCGGTTAGTTTTCATAAGATGCCTCTAACAATATTTAAAATTATTTACTAACGCATCACCACTAACTAAAAATGGTGGCATTGTTTTGTCGCCAGCTCCGGAAGTTCTGATTGTGGACGATCAAGGACAGCCCATCTATGAAAAGTTTTACGAGGAAGACAGCACCATTCAACTGGACTGCATTGTGCGACACGTCAGTATGACGTCATCGGTTGTCAACTGGCTTCACGAGTACAATCAGCTGAACTACGACACCACCAGAGGGGGTATCAGGTCAGTATGACGTCATCGGTGGTCAACTGGCTTCACGAGTACAATCAGCTGAACTACGACACCACCAGAGGTGGTATCAGGTCAGTATGACGTCATCGGTGGTCAACTGGCCTCACGAGTACAATAAGCTGAACTACGACACCACCAGAGGTGGTATCAGGTCAGTATGATCGTCATCGGTGGTCAACTGGCTTCACGAGTACAATCAGCTGAACTACGACACTACCAGAGGGGGTATCAGGTCAGTATGACGTCATATTTGTTTAATTAACCGGCCCCATGGTGTAGTGGTGGTCAATTCACTTAGCTACGAGCTCTAGGATCCAGGGTTCGATACCCAGCTGGTACCTAGGGTATTTTTACCGAAAGGGTAATTATCTCAAATGTCACCAGGGTTTGGTTAATTAAGCTTATGTTGGGTTTAAGTGTTTCCACTGGTTACACACCCTCATACTCACTATCACCCTCATACCCACTATCACCTTCATATTCACTATCACCATATTACCCACTATCACCCTCATACTCACTATCACCATCATACTCACTATCACCCTCATACTCACTATCACCCTCAATCACTATCACCATCACCTCATCTCATCGGGACATAGAAAAAGCCTCCATGGAAAGTATGTACGATTAGTACATTCGGGCATCCTCTGGGCAATGGTACATTAGTACTGGCTAATATTTTCACAAACTAGGCCGGTCCACACACGCTGGTCCACTCCCGGTCTCACTGGTCCACTCCCGGACCCGCTGGTCCACTCCCGGTCTCACTGGTTGAGAACCAAGAACTGAGCACACCTGGCTATCGCTGAGCGTGTATATATAGGGGTGGTGGTCTCGAATCCTCCACTCCTAGAATTAAAAGGATCCAGACCCCTCCAGACATGTCTCCCCCTTCCCTCTAATCCCCCAGTCAAGTGAGAAGGCCACTGACTACCTGCCAGACAAGGAGGGAGACAGAGAGAACAAGGAGCGCAGTCAGGTTAAACAATGAAAGCGCGCTGGTCCCGGTGTTAAACACTAATCTTGTTACAATAGTTTAACGTTCTTCCCGCACACAAAAGCAGGTACATTTCTAATTTACTATACCTTCCTTATTCCCACATCAGGATGGGTAGTAATACGTGAAACATACTTTCTCCTTCCTTTACCTAACACTGTAGACACTTACTTAAAACCTCGTTACATATGTGAAACAAAATAATATACACTGTTGCACAAACATAATGGAATAAAGAGCATCACAATCACTTAAATAGAGAAAATAAAATAATATAAACTCTTACAGAAACATGTTTAAAGAAAATAAACTTCACTGTTCACCTAACCACACAACAATCGACTCCCCATTTTCTGGACTTCCGTTCTAAAAATATATCTGCTTGTAGCTCGGAAACGGTTGATATAATAAAAATATATTTCAATATTATAGATTTTTATATTTAGAGTAATACTACAACTCTTTAATTATAAATATTTCGCATATTAAAAAGTTTCAAAGATATGATCAAATTTGGGGGTATCCGATTATAGAAAATACCCTCTAATGCTTGATTCACACGCTAAGCAAAAACGGAGAGAAGAATTTTCTCAATTGGAGCAGCAATTCACACGCTAAGCAAAAACGGAGAGAATAATCTGCTCAATTAGAGCATAAATTCCCACCCTTCCCCCTGACGGGTTATTTCAGATAGCCTCACAACATCAAGCGAAGCTGTTTGCTTGCTTCGTGATCTACAACGCATGCGCACTGATTTGAAATGTTCGGTTCTGAGATTTTATTGGTTCTCTCACGCCGAAGATTATCAGGCAGAACGGACTAAGTAGGGATGAGTTGAACTCTAGTAGAACAGCTCGCGTCGTTGAGGCGGAGATCATGTGATTGGATTAGAGATCGTCACATGACCACATTTCACTTCTACGCTTGTTTTTCGACGAACGTGCGAATCCACATTCAGGCATTTTTATCGAGAAAAAAAACCCGAATGAGATGCGCTATTTTGTTTGTAATGTTAAACAATGCCTAGATAATAACTTTAATCAAAAGAGTTTGTCATTTTCTAAAAAATCTAGTTGCTTTATTTTTATCCTCAGATAAACTACCCTTAATTTTAGGGTTAGACAGTTAATTCCATAGACACTTTTTAGAACCCTGGACACCAAGTGTTACCCTGATCAGTAAAATGGTTTCGCCTCTAGCCCAAGTTACAGACAGACATACAGACAGAAAGACATACAGACAAACATAATCGTAAAAATAACTTTACCAGGTTTAACGGGTCATAAAACGTAAAAATTCATCAAAATTTCGAATACAATTTTTTCAACGATCACAATATTGGTTCTTTATAAGGTTTCGCTGAAAATTGAAAATACTTGATTATCTTACTTTACTGTCCTTTAAATTATCTCTGGCTGATGATCTTTGCCTTTCTTGATTAAAAAAAAATACTAACTTAATTACGCTCCCAAGAGTTATCTAATTAGGATCTCACAGAAAGGTTACATAAAATGAAGCCGGTGATGCACCCTAATTACCATTCCTTGAATCACTTAGCTCAAACCACGCCTTAGAGCTAGAGCCTGTATATCTATGTAGAGTTTGTTAAATAAAGTTACTCGTTCAATTAATTGTCCAACAAGAATGTTTAACTTTATGGGGTTACTCCATTTTTATCTTTTATTTTTAAAACACCATTTATCAACTCGCTTGGAAAAGAGGTTCTCATAAAAGAAGAAGAGTTAATTGAGTCACCACATTAGTAATATTTCATTATTTTAAAAGGATTTAAAAAAATTAAAACGTACTATACTGTAATGGAAATATTCATTTGAAGAGAGAAGCAAATGTAAACTTTAATCATTTAATACAAATTAATTAGATTGTATTTTTAAAGTATAAAGTTTGGTTTAAAATTTAGGGGAAAAAACAGAAACAATATTCATGTCTAATATTTATTATTATTATTATTATTATTATTATTATTATTATTATTATTATTATTATTATTATTATTATTATTAGCACCGCGTCTTACTACCCGTTCGGGCTATACGCACTTACGCTAATGTGTAATGGTAGGGTGATTGTGAGATGAAATGGAGGACCTACAGTTTAACGTGGAATCCGAACCACGGTGGAGGCCTGGCATTCCACACATTCACAGGATGTCTTGTCAGAGGTGAAGGGAGGGTTTGGAAATTAGATACATCTGTGCCGGGACCGAGGATTGAACCCCGGACCCCCAACACAGAAGTCCTACACCCTACCCCTAGACCACCAGGTCACCGTCTAACAGATACTAAACAGTATTTTAACACCGGCTGGTGATTCAACGACATCCATAACGTAAACTTGGATCGATTCATATATGTCAGCATAAAATAATGTAGTCCACTTTGTTTACTTTTGTAAGCCTTTCTCTTTAATTAGATAAACTTATTGAATAATTTACAAATAAATGGTACAGTAGCGTTATGTGACATCTCACCCGCTTTCGAGGAATACAAAACTCCGAATTCAGGGTGTTAGGAAACAAGGTTCTTAGGAAGAAATTTGGTCTAAAAAGGGATGAAAATACTTGGAGGTGGAGCAGGTAGCACTAATGATGAGTTACATACCCTGTACTCATCATAAGCAATTTGTTGATCTAGTTAGATCCCCCAAGCTACGGTGGACAGGAGATGCGGCGTGAATGGAAGAATCTATAATCTTGTTCACAGCTGTGAAACCAAATTGTAAGAGACCATTGGGAAGATCTAGACAGAGATGGAAGTATAACATTAGAATGTACCTGAAAGAGTTAGGGTGTAATGAGGTGGACTGTGATAGAACTATCTCAAGATAGGGGTACGGTGTAATGAGGTAGACTGGATAGAACTATCTCAAGATAGGGGTACGGTGTAATGAGGTGTACTATCTTAAGATATAGATAGGGTGTAATGAGGTGGACTGGTCAGAACTTTCACACTAGATACATCCAAAAGATATGTAAAATTTCTAAAGTTAAGTAACTTTTGCCGTTGGAAATTATTCCCAAGTGAGACATGGCCACCTCAACTTTCCTCTCGAAGTAGATCGTCAACATATCAAAATAAATTAATCTTTTATTTATATAAAAAAAGATAAAATTAAAAATGTAGAAAGGGTTCGTTACAGAAACGAGGCGACAACATTTAATATTTAACGAAGTTTAAAATTTAACTATGTTCCGAAAAGGGATGGGAGCTCTATTTGAGCAGCCTTGTGGGTCTAAAAAAAAAGAGGGAGGGAGGGAGGGGTCGTGTTCCTGGTGGACTACCCTCTTTCCTTCTTCCCCTCCCTTCTCTGTAGACCACTTTTTGAGTACGTACTCTTGTAATTACCCTAATTGAACGCTGCGTCGACTCGAACTTAGCGGTTGAAACCTTAACGAGTGAGAGAGAAAGAGAAAAATCCTGGAAATTTGCTTCAGATACAAGGCTCTCTCCCTCTCTCTTTCACACACACACACACACACACACACACACACACACACACACACACACACACAC
>CABFVX010001455.1:120937-143448 GCA_902151425.1 Timema shepardi | reverse complement strand
CACACACACACACACACACACACACACACACACACACACACACACACACACACACAAGTTTTAAAAACTTTTTGGAGTAATTTACCTTCTCCCATTACCAACTTATCCAAGCAAAAATAAATAAAATTATGCTACTGCGTAATAAATACATATATTATTAAATATTATAAAATGCAGCAGAATTCATAAAATACATACATATATTTACCTAACTTTAAAATATATTTATGTTTTCAAAATAAATAGTATGACACAATCACGCAAAATTTCTCGTATTGCGTACTATAATTTGGAAGAGAATATTTAAAAACATATTTTGAATAAACTAGCCTTAAGTCATCATAAAAACATAAAATTATGCTACTACGTAATAAATAAATATATTATTACATATTATAGAATGCAGCACAATTCCTAAGATATATAAATATTTTTACCTAACTTTAAAATATATTTATGTTTTCAAAATAAATAGGGCGATAAAATCACACAATTTCTCGTATTGCGTATTATAATTTGGAATAGAATATTTAAAAACATGTTTTGAATAAACTAGCTTTAAGTCTTCATAAAAACAAACCTAAAATTTTGTTAATCACATTGTATACTCATTATATTTATATATATACGTTTTAAACTAATTATTTAAAAAAATAGTTTTAACAAATTTCATATTTTCAAAACTAGGTTATTTATAAACCACTCTAAACTTATTTGTAGTTTGTGAAAATAAAAGTATATTCCTATTTCTCAAGAAAATCTATTCGCATGTAGCTATGTTGAACTCTTATCTTCAAGGTCAATTTCAAAAAATTTCAACTTTTTTTACTGTCGTAAGTAAACTAGCCTTAAATTAACTTATTTTATAAACATAAATTTTTCATGTAAAATATACCTTCAATACAAATTTTGACAAATCTTTAAGGGTTAAAAAAAATTACAAAATATATCATTTATCAGTAAACTATTAAAAATGATATTTTTAGAAAAACTAATATGTTAAATTATTTATAATGTAAAAAAACCCTAACAAATACCCACTTTGAATCAAATTGCTAAAGAATTTTTTTTAGATATTCAAATTTTAAAAAAAAATCAGTAAACTACCCTCAAACTAATACCTCACCCTTACCCCATAGAAAGTACATAGTTTATCATTGTGATGTTAAAGACACACCAGATATACATTTTAAACAACATCGTTGGAGCATTTTCAAAATATTTTGAAATTTGTTAAATAATTTATCAGTAAAATGCCCTTTAACAAATTTTTACCAAAAAATCAGGTATTCAGTGTTATTTGTAAGCTCAAACGCTCTTTAAATATTCATTTTAAACATAATCGTTAGAGCCATATTCGAAAAATGTGTAATTCAAAACTTTCACTCATCATTAATTTATTCTTAATTTTAGGGTTAGAGTCAAAATAAAAATAAAAAGTAAAATATACTATTCTGGATTTAGACATAAGCGTGAAGATTCATCATAATCTCAAGGTCAAAATATTCACGACTACAATACTTTTTCTTGATATTATAAAAAACAACATAAATCCATATTCGAAATTGTCATCCACTTATATTTATTTACGCTTGCTTTATTTAATTTAGATTATACATATATTTATATAAGAATTATATATTTAAATTATATAAATAAATATAGAATATAGAATAAAAAAATTGATAAAATAATCGGAGTGTATAGCTTACATATATAAAAATGGACAATATCGGTCAAATTTGGCGGCTAAAAATGCATGGCTTAGCGTAAGGATTCATGAGAGTACATCTATAGAAGCGACACCGTATTAAGAACAGTATCTAACATTAACAGAATTTAACTAACACTTCGAAACATTTGAAACGCAGCTGTCACTTTTAATGTGTATTATTAATACTTATAAAAATAGTATTATATTATTGCCAATGTTAATATTGAATAATTATTTTTGTATTTTCTAAAAGGTCCTGTCCAACCTATTCTTAATGAAGTAACTGATTTAACTGTAAACTAAGTTCTTAATATCATACTATAAAGTGTTTGGAATATCATAGTCCAAACTGGACATATAATTTGTTTGAAACAAAATTAACACAAAATATATATACAATTACATACGTAAAACTATGGTAGTACCATTAAATGGTGTTTAAAGCTTCGGCGTATAGCACCGGGTAGAACAAAGCTGTTCAAGCACGCGTGTACAACAAATTTCTTAGGAGTTATCCCAACGGAATTGCACATTTAATAATGAAAAGCACTTTCTGTGATGTAGTACCGTTAATGATGACACTCGGAATGTATACTCATTTCTAGCTGGACCGTAATTTCCATCGTGTTTCTCTTAAGTGCGTGTATATCTAATGTTAAATTGTTTGCAGTGTGAAGACTGACTTGACGGAGGAGGGTGCTAACAGCTCTCTGTCGGTGGCCAGGGTCACAAAACAAGACACAGGCAACTACACTTGTTCCATTTCCTCCACAGAGTTCGCCGTGGTCTACGTTCACGTACTCCAGGGTGAGACAATTCAAATAACATTGATATCTAAAGTCCGTTCACCGTAGGAATTGTTTTCTGAAAGGCCTTTTTCCCTACCAGAAATCTATTATATAGTAGGATATTAGTAGGAAAAAAGACCTTTCAGATAGTAGTTCCTACCGTGAATGGAGTATACTTCTTCTGGGTACTACTACTATGGCAGAAAAGTGTAACGGTTCGAAAATATGCTTCAGTAAATAAAAACTGAAATGGGGTTTTCTATTAAATTAGTTTGTTATGTGTTAATTTACAGTCAACTTAATTATTTAATAAAATTATTTACAAAATCTATATTTAAAATTTTGATTTTTTATCATTTTAATACACACAATGTTCATATATATCTAAATGCGTGTATGAATGAATATACATATGCTATAGACTGAAGAGACCGCAAACACCTGTAATGATATAAGATGCAATACTACTAACATTACTGTGTAACCGATTGCATGTAATAACATACAGGGGTTATGGAGACTCTTAACGCCGTGAGATGAAACAGGATGCAATACTATCGACATATCAGTGTGGCAGGATGTATGTATTAATTTACTGGGGTTCTAGAGTCTCCTAACGCCGTGAGATGAAACCTGAGGCAATACTACCGACATTAATGTGCATCATTTTGCATTTGATAAGAAACAGGGGATATGGCGAGACTTATGACGCTATGAGATGAAACTAGATGTAATATTACCTACATATCTTTATTCTATATTGGAATTTATATAAAATTAATGATATCACTTATGAACGGTCTGCACTTATAATGAAGGCCCTAACATCATTTTATTTTCCACCCATGAGGCAATAGATGTGTTTTTACAAATAACTTGTTGAGAGAAATATTTGTGATCTTTTTAAATATTTCTGGAAATGTAAATAGAATGATTTACAAAATAGTTTGAAGTGCAAAACTTTGGATATCTAATTTTATTGTAGAATATAATTTTTAGAATCAACGATACAATATTTAAATTGGTTTTGAAGGCTTTCGCGGTTGGCGATTGATTTTAAACTATTGCTTCGGCGGTTAAGCCGCATCGAGGGTGGGGAGGGGGAAATAACTCCTGGCGTTTCGGCTGAAGTTATACTCCAGATTATGGCTGTTGTAACTCCAGCATAACGTCGGAAGTTAATTTCCTTCAATGCAGCTCAACGATAAAAACATTCAAATCAAATACATTGTCAATGATAATTACAAAAGATAGATTGTTATTTATTAATTACAAAAAACTTTTTAGGGGCCATCCATAAACTACGTAACGCTATTGAGAGGGGTTGCGGGGAAGCTATAGTACAGGCATGCTGTCACAAGGGGGAGGGGGGTAGTGACTGGAGGAAAGGTAAAAAAAGGTAATAAATAAATGGTATGGTTCACCGCACAGATTTAATCTTCTATCTTAAAAATATAGAGACATTTACTAAAACCTCGTAAGATGTATGCATAAATATTCCACCAAAGAGCATACATGAAATAATATACACTGTTACAGAAATATATATATATTTCATTGGGGTCTTTGATATGTGAATTGATTGTTTTTCTCTTAAGTGAACAAATGTATTCCTATTTACTGAATGTTTGTGTAACAGTGTATATTATTTCATGTATGGTCTTTGGTGGAGTATTTGTGCATACATCTTATAGCTCAGAAACTATTGATTTAAAATATATATATTCCAAATAATTATTTTTACTTTTAATAGTTCTAAAATTTTACAATGATAAGCTATTTTGTATCTCAAATATTTGCTGATATTCGATCAAAATTGAAATTTTTCTTATATAAAGTATTATCAAATAATTTTTATGAATAAATTATAGTTTCCATTTTGTTTTTAATGCTAAACAATATCGAGATACCAAAATTAAACAAAATTGTTCGAGCCAACTTCGAATTAATCGATTATTTTTTATTTTCTCCATCAGCAAACTACCCTTATTCTTATGGTTGGACATTTAATTCCAAATATTCTTCAGGAGGACCTTATGGGAACCCCAGATAATAAGTTTTTAACCCGATTGGTAAAATAGTTTTGGCTCTAGGCCGAGATACAAACATACAAATGGCATCACGAAAACAATCATTTTTGGTTTCAAGGGCTATGAAACGTCGACATTTATCAAAAATAATATCGAGTTAAATTATTTTTTAGAGTTCCCACTATTTATTTCTGTGAGTTGAGATAAATTGAAGAGCGTTACGTAGTTATGGATGACCTTTTAAGACATTATTTATCCACCACAAACACTTCAACGGTAGATAAAACCCCCGCCACTGAGATAGTCCCCCTGTTTCTGTGTCCCAGGAGAGAGTCTGGCAGAACTTCACCATGGAAACCAGGGCTGTCTCACTTGGCTCTCCCCTGCCTCACTTATCCAGGTGGGGTTAGTTCTCCTTCTGTCCACCAGCTGAGCCACGCCCTCTACAACCTGCCCCACATATCATATACTGTGCCTGGATAGTCCGTAGCAGTCGATGGGGCCACCTTGCCGGAGAGTCTCGGTATACTTGACACGCCCAGAACATCTTATGTGAGCACCGCAATGGAAAGAAGCTGGAACATCTCGTGTGAGAACCATAATGGAGAGAAGTTGGAACATCTCGTGTGAGAACCATAATGGAGAGAAGTTGGAACATCTCGTGTGAGAACTATAATGGAGAGAAGTTGGAACATCTCGTGTGAGAACTATAATGGGGAGAAGTTGGAACATCTCGTGTGAGAACTATAATGGAGAGAATTTGGAACATCTTGTGTGAGAACCATAATGGAGAGAAGTTGGAACATCTCGTGGGAGAACTATAATGGAGAGAAGTTGGAACATCTCGTGTGAGAACTATAATGGAGAGAAGTTGGAACATCTCGTGTGAGAACTATAATGGAGAGAAGTTGGAACATCTCGTGTGAGAACTATAATGGAGAGAAGTTGGAACATCTCGTGTGAGAACTATAATGGGGAGAAGTTGGAACATCTCGTGTGAGAACTGTAATGGAGAGAATTTTGAACATCTTGTGTGAGAACCATAATGGAGATAAGTTGGAACATCTCGTGGGAGAACTATAATGGAGAGAAGTTGGAACATCTCGTGTGAGCACTGTAATGGAGAGAAGTTGGGACATCTCGTGTGAGAACTATAATGGAGAGAAGTTGGAACATCTCGTGTGAGAACTATAATGGAGAGAAGTTGGAACATCTTGTGTGAGCAATGTGATTAATTCAAGTCGGCTATACAGTGGGAACACTGTAAGTAATTGAATTTGAGTATTTAATGTGAACATTAATTGAATAAATTAAATTTCAGCACTGTCACACTGTAAATTATTAAATTTGAATAACTAGTGTGAACACTGTAATTTATTAAATTCGAGTATCTTTTGTGAATACACTAATTAATTAAATTCGAGTATCTTGTGTGAATACACTAATCAATTATATTCCAGTATCTAGTGTGAACACAATAATCAATTATATTCCAGTATCTAGTGTGAACACGAATGAATTAAATTCTATCCTACTCAAATGTGGACGTTGCTATGAATTGTTTTCGAATTTCTTGTGTAAACATTGAAATGAATTAAATTAACAACTAAATGGCTTTATTATATGCTAAAACAATTTTACTCACGTGTTGAAAATACTAAAAATAATGTTTTATTGACCATAACATTTTGTTGGTATAGTGTGATTTTTTTTGGGACCACATCCATTAGGAAATATTATATTTCCAGCAATTTTTATGAACATGACGAATATTACATTTAATTCTCAAACGAGACTAAACTGTGTTTTTTTTAAGGAGGAATCGTTGGAAATGGAACATAATATGATATGATATGTAACTGTAGTGTTTAGCGCTACTTCTAAAACCTTGGAACAACGCTAGTTAGATAAACAACGAAACACATATTCTGAGAGTAGGTCCACTCATTGAGGGGACAGCATTTGCATTCCTTGCTCTCATGAATTTTTATATAAAGTATTTTTTAATTTGTAAATAATATATAGTACGTGTGTGAAAAAGTAGTACTCAGCATAATTTATCCCTGCAGATTTAAAATTTGTTGTGAATTTATGTGATTCACTTTGTTAAATTTTAATAATTTTATATACAAACAATGTTAAAAAATCTTAGATTACACAACTTTTGTTTATTGTTTATTTATATGTAAAAATATTAAATATCTTTTTAAAAAAACACAGGACGTACGAACATTTTTTAACCTAATAACTGAGGATAGTAAGTTTTATTGTTTCGACAGTGTTTTTCTACTAAATTGTAACTTTCTATATTAAGATAATGTAATGAAACAAAACATTGTTCATACAAATACATTTTATTGTTAAGTACTGCTATCATTTTAATGTATTGATTATTTATTTTTGAGCTAACTGAAATTTCCAATACAAGTGTGTTATTAACTTATTAAATTTTAAACCACTACCGTTTTAATAAAAATATCCAATAAAATGTGTAAGAGTTAAAAAAAGCAAATTGCTAAAGTGTATTTAGAAGAAGTCAACTATGTAAAATATATTGTATGTATTGTAAGTATTTAATTTTATACAAAAAGATTGAAATTAAAATATTTGGTTTGATTCCCGTATACAATATTTGTTGTTTTTAAACATATATTTTAATGGAAAAATAAATGTTAATAATGTGTTTAACCATCCTCCTCCTATCCTCCTAGATCTTCAACACACATATATTATAATAATTACTTCTTCTCACGAATCTAATCAGATTGTAAAATAAAATAATATTATTTCTCAACAGAAAATCCGTATATTGGATAAAATAATACGCCTCTGGGGTAAGGGGAAGGGGGGTAGACACGATACTTACACACAGACACACACACACAATGTTTGGAGCGTTGGTCTTAAAATATTGGTTTGGATCTTGGTGTAGTTGAACATTTTAGTGTTAAGTAATTTTATACGTGGTTATTTACAACCTAGTTTATTGAGTTTTTTTTCACTGCATCTTGGCATCCGTCTAATATATCCTAGTTTTTAATTACACTAATAGTTATGGATTAATAAAGTAAGCTTTAAAATAAATGTGCCCACATTTGAGTGAAGGAAGAGCAGGAAAACATTTAGGGTAAGCCACAGTACACCCGAACTGAGATTCGAGTCCTGGCTTCTCGTCAGTGGAGAACTAGACGGTCGTATTACCGTTGGGTCAGGAGTTCCTTCTCCAGAATTGTAAACAAGGCGTACTGATGTACTAGCTCAGTCCAGGATGTTGTGGGGCTCCATTTAGGATGGTTTTAAATGTTTTCTCAAGCTGAACGTAAGACAGCAAGCGATGGATAGTAAGAAATAACAAAATACTAAGCTAGACTAGCCCAACCTAAACAAACCTAACCTAATATGAGCCACAAAGATTGGTGGGGCTGAATTCATATTTATAGTCCTCCTGGTAAGTGTACGTGGACTAACTAAGCTATGACAATAATCCTCCTGGTCAATGATCGTGGCCCAACTGAACTATGACGATAATCCTCCTGGTCAATGATCGTGGCCCAACTTAGCTATGACGTTAATTATCCTGGTCAATGATCGTTGGCCCAACTTAACTATGACGATAATCCTCCTGGTCATTGATCGTGGCCCAACTTAGCTATGACGTTAATTCTCCTGGTCAATGATCGTGGAACAACTTAGCTATGACAATAATCCTCCTGGTCAATGATCGTGGAACAACTTAGCTATGACGATAATCCTCCTGGTCAATGATTGTGGAACAACTTAGCTATGACGATAATCCTCCTGGTCAGTGATCGTGGCCCAACCTAACTATGACGATAATCCTTTCTGGTCAATGATCGTGGCCCAACTTAGCTATGACGATAATCCTCCTGGTTAGTGATCGTGGCCCAACTTAACTATGACGATAATTCTCCTGGTCAATGATCGTGGCCCAACTTAAATATGACGATAATCCTCCTGGTCAATGATCGTGGCCCAACTTAAATATGACGATAATCCTCCTGGTCAATGATCGTGGCCCAACTTAACTATGACGATAATCCCCCCAATCAGAGATTGTGGCCCAACTGTTAAGTGCCGAACCAGACTAGATTGGTGTTATCATTAGTTCACGTGTCCAAAAATATGTGTACTTGTTTGATATGGCATTAATGATCAAAAACAAATTTTGTCCCTTCCATTCAGGATGTATACATTTAATTATACTAATGGGATAGGGACGAGTCTGATATAATTAAAAAAAANTGATCAAAAACAAATTTTGTCCCTTCCATTCAGGATGTATACATTTAATTATACTAATGGGATAGGGACGAGTCTGATATAATAAAAAAAAAAAAAAGTTGCCAATCATTATTTTTGGGCACAAAAAATGGGTAGTAATTTAGAGCGATAAATCTCCAACCCGGACTCGAATCTGGAGTTACCCGTCACTGTCAAATCAGATTAGATAAGCTTGACCTTTAATCCGGGTGTTTGCCTGTACGGCTTCCAACATTAATATTATTAATCGTGATTATAATAATAGAATTCAATGTAAAGAATAGTTATAAATGTAGGATAGAAAATATGTTGTGAATGCTACTGAATCTAAGAGCAATTGAAAATTTAAGTAAAAATACTGTCCTTAATATCTAAGAGGGTATTAAATATTAACAAATATGAGTCAAAATCCCAATATAAAGAATTGAATGATAAAATTATAATATTAAAAGTGATGTAAAAGCAATAGAGTTATACATGTAGGATAGAAAAAATGTTGGAAAAGATATTAATCTAGATTATATGACAAATTTAAAAGTTAAAATACTGTCCTTCACAATATCTAAAAGGATATTAACATATTAAAAAATGTGAGTCTAAATCACATATAATAAAAAGACAAACATATTAAAATACATGTAATAATAAAAAATGAGTCAAAGTAAAAGTTGAATACACAATATAATGGAATATGACAAAGTAATAAGGTTAAGATAGACAATTGTCAAAAAGGGGAAAGAATAAAAATAAATAAAGGTGCTTGAAAATTTCAATTCTATTCTTATCTCGAAATTGAAATAGATTAGAAATTTTTAAATTCCATTCTCTGCTGAAGGAACTCATTTCAGGAATCTGTAATGTCCTGAAGATGGCGCCGACGACGCGTTGAAACATGTCCATTAGTGATTGATTCACATCCAGCATTACAAGGAACAAGGGAATTTCAATTTCAAGATAAGACTAGAATTCAATTTTTCAATCACCTTTATTCATTTTTATTCTCTCCCCTTTTTGACAAATGTCTATCTTAACCTTATTACTTTGTCATATCTCACTATATTGTGTATTCAACTTTTACTTTGAATCATTTGTTATTATTACATGCATTTTAATATGTTTTTTTTTATTATATGTGATTTAGACTCACATTTATTAATATGTTAATATCCTTTTAGATATTGTGGAGGACAGTATTTTAAGTTTTAAATTTGTCATCTGATCAAAGATTAATATATTTTCCAACATTGTTAATATTATAATTCTATCATTCAATTCTTTACATTGTGATTTTGACTCATATTTGTTAATATTTAATATCCTCTTAGATATTAAGGACAGTATTTTTACTTAAATTTTCAATTGATCTTAGATTCAGTAACCTACACAACATATTCTCTATCCTACATTTATAACTATTCTTTACATTGAATTATATTATTACAATCACAATTAAATATTGTTTCCTTATTACAACTCATTATGTTTTTCAAAAACTAATATTATTTATTATAACCACGTCTTACTACCTGTTCAGGTTATACGTGCATAAGATAATTACTCTAATTAGGTAGGGATAAGGTAGGAAGCATTTTAGAGATAATATATCCGCATTTGTGCGGAAGAAGAGTGGGAAACTATTTTAGGGAAAAATAAACCAGTGTAGATCTACCGGGATTCAAACCCCGATCTCCGCATGATAAACAGGCCAGTCCAGCAGGAAAGTGATGCCATATATCAGGGGTGGGGGAACGTTTTGACATTGGAAAGTCACGTGACATCTCATGGATCCCTCATAAAGCCGCACACTGCATGCTCAGTTTATTTTGACAAAGCTATACCCATAATACCCCGGCGTGAGCCCGCAATCGAGCAATACTGAACGAGTGTCCGTCACCTGTTGGTGATAATAGTGCCAACATTTGTGAAGAGAGGGTGTAATGTGGTCAGCACAGCGAGCCTTACAACCGTTATTTTCAGTTTTCTAAACTGGAGCCACTACTTTTTCTCGTTCAAGTAGCTCCTCATTTGTCCTCACGTGACTGAGTTGACCCCGTTCCAGACCCAGTGCTTGTCATAAAGATCTGTCAGCGCCGGGGATCGAACACGGAACCTCTGGATCTGTAGCCATGAACTCTGACCACTAGACCATAGAAATACACTTTACCTAAATATAAGTTAATGCCTTTTAAGGAACTCAAAAAGGAGGAAAGGGGTTTTTAGTTTACTTTTATCCAACGAGGACAAATTAAATATTTTTATATATTTATATTGGTATAAAACAATTTTTAATAAATTATAAAATATTTGACAAGAACATTTTATCTCCTTTTTCTTGTTTTATCCCATGGATTTTGGTTAATTTGATACCTCGGAGATAAAATTATTGTGATCGTCAAAAAATTGAACTTGAGATTTTGATAAATGTCGACTGATCCACTTAAATAAAAATAAAAGTGGTTTTCGTAATTCTGTCTGTCTGTTTGTCCGTCTGTCTGTACCTCAGCTATTTTACCGATTGGGCTAAAACTAGGTATCTGGGAATTTCATAAGGTCTCTCCAAGGGGTTTTTGGAAATATATACCCAACCCTAAGTTTAAGGGATGTTTATTGAAGGACAAAAAGTGATAAAACCGATTTCCTCGAAATTCGCTAAAACAGTTTTGATTAAATTTTATATGTATACACTGTTTATAAATATAAACAAAATGGAAGTTCTTGTTGAAATTGACTCTGAGAGTACTTTCACGTTGGGAATTTTCAAATTTTCAACATTTCACCGCAACTAGTTGCGATACGAAATAACTTATCACTATAAATTTGTAGTACTATTATAATTAAAATCTTTTATTTGAAATATATTGTTATAAGGCCAATAGTTTCTGAGCTATAAGGAAATATAAATACTTTTTAATTTAGGTTTTTGAAAAATAATTTGATTCTTATTCTCTTTGGTGGACAAAGATATTTCTCTTTTCTCATTTTTTCTGTAACAATGTTTCTAGTCCTAGCGCCATAGAGTAAGTAACATTGTGTATTATATCATTTATGATCTTTGGTGTAGTGTTTCTACAACAATGTATATACCTATTATTTCGTTTCACAAATCTTACAAGTTTTAGTAAATGTTTATTTTAAGATAAAAGCGGGAGAAAGTATGTGTGGTGCATCGTACCATTTATTTAATTTAACTGCTGCTGTGTATTGTGTAAGCATACTTAAAGTTAAAAATATATCTCAGCATGTTATAAGAATTATAAAATATATTAAAAGAATCACTCCTCAATTGAGTTGTATGAAGTAAACATATTATCAACAGTTAACAAAATATGTTATCATGTTATAGGAATGAGTTTGAGACTGTATAATCTATAAACGACGAAGAGATTTAATTAACAGAATTTATGAAAAGTCCACAATGAAAACTTGAAAAGGTCACAACCCTGCCTTAAGCCCGGTCCACACGCAATGTTTTGTCACTCAGTTATGAGTGTGCAGGCAAAACTGGGTAAAAAAAAAGTTGCAGTTCAAGGGTGTTGATACTGTACAGTTTTCAGCAAAGTTTTTACCATTTACTTCCGAAGAATCTATCGTATAGAAACTGCTAGTTTGGTAAAAAAAAAGGGCAAATTAAATGTCTCAAATGTACGCGAGGTTCAAGATGGTTCAGATTTTGTCCACTGAAAATACACAAGTTTAGAGGTGTGCGTAATAAACTCACTTGAAAGTTGATGAAGTTCAGTCATCGTTGAAAAAAAAAATTGGTCAATAATGTAACATTTGGTGATGATACATCATACTATCCTCCTAAATTAATCTTCATGTCATACTACCCACTCCGTATGAAACCGCAATATTAATAAGTTTCCTGCAAAGGTAAGCTTCTCTATTGTAGTCCAATGTAGAATCCGTCTACAATACTAGGCCATATCAAACAAGAATAAACTCCCTGCAATCAATAAAATGTGCATATACTCACCTTTTGTATCTTCTGGCTAGAACAACCTTCAGACTGGACTATACTCGCCGCGTCCTAAATCGAAGAGTGGGACGAACGAACCTTGGTGTAACTGCGTCCGATGTGCCAAGTTATTCCGATGAGACTCAGGAATGACGCTCACAACAATACCGGAATTACGACCTACCTGCCCCCTGCGTGCAAGATGGAGTCTTCCACCTGGACAGCGCGTGATGTGGGACGTCACCGACGTATGTCTGGTAAAAGGGATCTTTTGTCAACACTGGCGGACGTGATGAAGAGAGGCCAGCCAATCCAAGCTTGATCGATGGTGTAAGTGCTGATTTTCATCCATCGAAGTAGCCGGTGGGACGTCACCGACGTATATGGACAACCCCCGCCCCCGTTCAACCCCAGGCGTCTAGAAACACTATTTAAGCTCTGTGATTCTGAAGACGAATCGACTATTAAATTGGACGCCTTCAGGAGAAGTCATGTCCTAGGATATCGTAATAGACGCCGCCAGGATATGTCCGGTCCTGGACTTGGACATTTTCAAGATGTTTTCATATTATCTATATATTTATTTCATCGATATTATTTTAATAGACTTGAACTATGGCTTGTTCAATTTTGAAATTAAAGTAACGTATTTATTAGAATAAACCTAAATAGGCAACGTAAACTATTTGCTAAAATTAATACGGTTTGTAATACTACATTTTGTAATGAGACACGTAATTCTTTTTGGCGCTTATCAAGCGCTAGTGTCAGTGAGGTCACTGAATATATCAGATTGCCATATTTTTGAACTAAATTTTTGCTAGAAGTATTTTATTTGAATTGTCTGAATTTAGATGTTAATGTAAACTCACCTTTTTACGATGTTTTCTTATTATATATTGTTTGGTTAAAATACGTAAAATGTTGCTGAAGGATTGATTTTGACTTTGAATATTTTTCAAATCATTTAATTGAATTTAATTGTGGTTTATCTAGACTTATTTTGTATGTTATATATTTTTTATTAACAAGTAGGGATCTTGTTTAACGTCCGTAGTTGTGTCTACATTTAATAGTCCCGCGGGAGTTTGACCTATGGTCTGTAAGCCAAACTCTTGTGTTCCCCGAAATACCCGTACGATATTAAATTTAACTTCCCTTTATTATTTTTTGTTGTTGTTTGTATTCAATATAGCGTAGCAGACAACTTTCGTACCAATTTCAAAAATGCCCATTAGGCTCTTTTCTTTATGTAATTAATAAATATTTGACTAGATATTTATAAAGTAATTTGTTCTGATAGTCAACATTTTAGGTTGATTTGTCAATATTCACTGTTGTGAAACTAACATTGTGTTGTTGGAACGAGTGATCGTCTCTTCCAGACTTACCTAGTGGACTTAAAAAACATGTTTCATGTTTGGAAACATTTACATGATAGTACTGCGCTTTTGTTTAATATGATTTTCAACACAACCCCTGATGGATTTTTGAGGCCATGTAAATTATTGTTTAAATTGTTATTATTTTAAATAAAACATTCATATTGTTATCAAATTGTTGATAATGTATTTCTACTTTATAATCTTTTGTAGCTTACCCCCACTTTCCTTTTAGTCTAGTGTGGCTGTAGATAAGAGGTAGAGGAGTGGGTGAAAACAATAAAAATAGAAAACCAAGTTTTTGTACACCACAAATACTGTTCCTGCACAAATATTGAATGAAAACTGAACAACGTGTGTAGATAAGATGGAGGGGTGAGTCCAAACGCACTTAAAAGAATGTACAGTTCACCGATAAATATTATTTTCCGTCTCCACGTACCATTACCACACTTGGACAGTAATTTTTCAATCCACACGCAGGTGCAGGTAAAACGTTGTTCAAAACTTGAGTGTGGGCCAGGCTTTATACGCAGGTGCAGGTAAAACGTTGTTCAAAACTTTGAGTGTGGACCAGGCTTTAGACGCCGGTGCAGGTAAAACGTTGTTCAAAACCTTGAGTGTGGACCAGGCTTTAGACGGAGGTGCAGGTAAAACGTTGTTCAAAACCTTGAGTGTTGACCAGTCTTTAGATGCAGGTACAGGTAAAAGGTTGTTCAAAACCTTGAGTGTGGACCAGGCTTTAGACGCAGGTGCAGGTAAAACGTTGTTCAAAACCTCGAGTGTGGACCAGGCTTTAGACGCAGGTACAGGTAAAACGTTGTTCAAAACCTTGAGTGTGGACCAGGCTTTAGACGCAGGTGCAGGTAAAACGTTGTTCAAAACCTTGAGTGTGGACCAGGCTTTAGACCATTCTGCCACTGAAACGAGTTTTAACACTAATAACGCGGTTTTAAATCACTGAAAAGCTTTTGTCTCCAGATATCATAATATTTATTTGCGAACACAGAAAACACCCCATCCAAGTTATTGATGATTTTTTTTTCAATATAGCTTGAATTAGATTTTAAACTAGCATTACAAACTTTGGTGATAACTTCAAAGTGTTTTTTTTTGTACCCAATTGTGCAACGATGAGGAAGAATTAATAGCCACGCAATTTTTGACATATTTATCTCTTTTTATGAAATAATATAAATTGTGGCTTTTAATTTTCACTTTGGGAAATTAATAAGGGGTTTTATGATGTCATCGCGAGTCAAAATTAAGCAATGAATCGTATCGGATGACACATGTGTATTGCTTTCGAAATAATATACGTTCTTTGATGATTAAAAAAAAGTATATTGCAGTAAAAAAAGGAATAAACAACAAATGAAAAACTATGTCATGATATATATGATGATTGCAGATATTTGGTCCATGGATATAACAGTTTTAGGATATAATTGATATTTGGGTGTGCTAGTATCACTTTTAAATTATATTCGAAACTTAAAAAATTGTGAAGCATAGTTGAAGTTGAAGTCTGTAGACATGTGTTAGGAAGTTTTAAGAGTGTCCAGATTTATTTTGGGTGTAGTATCTGGATAGAAAGTTTGAAGGAAATCCATCCAACCATTTGGGCTGAAGCCTCAGGTACAAATAAAAAGATAGACTGAAGACAGGGAAACAGAAAAAATTGTAATACCAAGTTGTTGTTTTTTAGTCAGTGAGCACATGAAACGTCAGGATATTTTTAGTTACTATATATATATATATATATATATATATATATAGTATCGCACTTCTTGTTTGAGTTATACGCTTATGTGTGAATTATGCTAATGGTTTTAGTGATCAGGAAAGTTATATTTAGAGAAGGTGAACCCTAATTTGCGTGGAGAGAGTGTATAAAACATTTTGGGGGAAAAAATCAACCTGAGTACACCCGACTGAGATTCGAACCTCAATCTCTCAGTCATCGGCAGTATAGTCTACTGCAAGAGTATAGCGCCTTATACCATGTGGCCACCGAAACGAATTGAATTTAATATTGATTTAAATTATTTAAATTCAAAATATTTCAAATATTGGATATTCATTTTTAGAGGGAGAAAGTAGTCAAAAGCTGTTGCTTCATTACATTTTTAATCGGTTGTTGATGAAAGTTCTATTTTTTTTTATCAGAACAAATACACAAAATAAAAGATAATCTTTATTAAAATTGAAAGCAATTTATAATTTTGCCCGTTTTTTTATAAAACCATACATCATGAACAACAAAATACAAATGTTTATAAAATGCAGAGTTAAAACAACATTTTTCATCGGTTATTGGTAAAAATACTTTTTTTTTTCAGTTTATTTCTCGACCTTAAAATAAACAAAGGGTTTATAATATAGTTTTATTCAAAGAATGTGTTCAAATACAATCAGAGGATTTTTTTCTACCATACAAAATAATAAACAAAGTGATAGTAAATATATTGTTATACTTTCCACGGGTGAGTTTTATTTACGGTATTGACATTTTGATTCGTGAACAACAAGGTAAAGCCCTTATATTATTTAATTGGCTCTTGCAGATGGCATATAGAACAAATTGGCTTCCCACGGACCCGGTGGATATCGAACCCTGATATTCCGGCTGTAGTAACAAACAGTACAGTACATGATTGGATTGGGCTGGGCCGGGAGGTATCCCGATGGGAAGTTTTGATTTGGACCTTCGCAACAAATTTAAACAAAAATAAAGCTGCCCATTCAATTCTAAATTATTGTTTTTATTACATTTTAATAAAAGGTTCCAGTGAGCATGTTGAATATTCCCAGAATACATCATTTGCTAAAATATACGATGGCAATAAATATAAAAATTTATCTGTTTGGGGTTTCCCGGGTTTGTTGATCAAAAATGTATCGCCCGCTTCGGTGGCCGTATGGTCTAAGGAATTACTCTCGCATTAGACTAAACTGCCGATGATGAGGAAATCTCTGTTCGAATCTCGGTCGGGTGTAATGAAGATTTTTTTTCCTTCCAAAATGGGCTTCCACTCTGCCTTCCAGCGATTGTGGGTACACTTTCTATAAGTCTAACCTTACTTACCCCTAAAACCATTATCGTAGTTAGGACATAAGCATATAAATCAAAGAGGTAGGAAGACGCGGTGCTAAAAAAAATAACCAACAACAATGTGAGTCTAGCGTCTTATACCACTAGGCCACCGCCGAGCGTTGATATATTTTCATTTTTTTAAATATCTACTATTAAAAGTATTTCAACTCTTTATTAAAGAAGTTTACCACGTAATAATAATAATAATAATAATAATAATAATAATAATAATACCACAATGGTCACACGGTATAAGACATCAGGTTCACTATATATATATATATATATATATATATATTATATTTACTGTGACGTGGAAGTGTGAGGTTCGAATCTAGGATAAGTAGTATGTTTGTGGGAAGGGGGGTTCCACTTGTGATATATTGCTGTCTGTTTACCATCCATTCACCATCTTATATTTTGTTGTGTGCCCGCGTATTACTACCCAACTGGGATATCCGTGACTGATTACATCAATGGGAGAGGGACAGAGCCCGATATAGGGGCTTCATGAGCCACAAGCGAGACTCTAAATGTCCGCCCAAAGTTGTATTCTGTATCATACTCATCTTGTGATGTGTGGAATGCCAGGTCTCCACCGTGGTTCGGATTCCACGTTAAGCTGTAGGTCCTCCATCTCATCTCACAGTCACCCTACCATTACACATTAGCGTAAGTGCATATAACCCGAACGGGTAGTAAGACGCGGTGCCAATAATAATAATAATAATAATAATGTATCATACTCGTATAAATACACACCCCTGTGTGCATTACGCAATTTAATAATAATAATAATAATAAGCGTAGAGTGACAAAATACCGTAGAAAAAAAACCTTTATAAAACTATGAAACCTATAAAAGGAGATTAATAACTAAACAATATGTGGTGATGCCCTTTTCCACCTTCTCTTTTTAATCAATATGCGACAACAAATATAGTACTTTCCTTCTTTTTCTTTTGATAGCTTAGGAAGCTTTTAGTTAAATATAAAAGTTATTCGCCGACAAAGCGACCCCGAACGTCATAACACCGTAAGAGTGATTATATTGTTTAGTCAATATTTTAAAAATAATATAATATATTCTTAATATTAGATAAAATATCTAGATGATATTTATTTATTTATTTGAGAAATATTTGTTAACTTCATTTAATTTAAATAATTATTTATTAAATACAAATATAATTACATTTTGTTGGAATCCACCGCTAGAACCTTTACCCAGGTTAGCCAAATGATAGGAATGAAGAGATGTGTCACTCTCGTGTTTACCCAACAAATTTCGCTAATGGCGAAATCAGGGTTCGGTTCTCGGTTGCTTGTATTGAGACTGTTTTCTCTTATTTTTGGTGACCTGGCGGTCTATGGGTAAGGTGTCAGACTTCTGTGCTGGCGGCCGGGGTTCAATCCTCGGTCCCGGTACACATTTATCTGATTGCCAAACCCTTCCTTCACCTCTGACAAGACATCTTGTGAATGTGAGGAATGCCAGGCCTCCACCGTGGTTTGGATTCCACGTTAAACTGTAGGTCCTCCATTTAATCTCACAATCACCCTACCATTACACATTAGTGTAAGTGCGTATAACCCGAACGGGTAGTAAGACGTGGTGTTAATAATAAATATCTTATTTATTCTTTTCACATTCCCTCCACGCAAATTTGGGCACATTTACTATGATTAATAACAGATAAACCCACTTCAGTGGTCCCCTTGGTCTAACGCGCTACTCTCGTAGTGAACTAGACTGCCGATGACTGGGGATATCAAGGTTCGAATCTCAACCGGGTGTACTGAGGTTTTTTTTTTACAAAATAGTTTTTCACTCTCCTTCCATGCAAATACGGGTACACTTGATTTGTATAGGACCTTCCTAATCCCCTGATCCCTAAAAACATCAGCGTAATTAGTACATAAGCGTATAACCCGGACGGGTAGTAAGACGCTGGGGAGGGTGATCGTTAATAATACTGTTGTTGAACTCACTNGTGGTGATAATGTTTTATGTAACTCGCATACTCGTACATATTTCTAGGATTATTTTTTCTCTTTTTTCTATTTTTGAAAGGTTTCAAAAAAAAAAACTATCGCGGTCTTCATTTGAGATTAGGTTCGTGTTTTTTTTCCTATTTATTTTCTTGTACCATTGGAATTGATGGGCTTTCTTCTCTTCCATTTGTAACATGTGCTAGAGAGGGTCATTTGTTTTGTCGCAGAGGGGTGAAGAGGGTGGGAACCAAGACGTATCCAGTGTCGCAACAAGGGGGGTGTTTTAGGGGGTCAACCTCTTCCCCCCTCCATTAAACATATGACTAATAACTACCCAGCTTCGCTGGTCACACTGTCTAACACATTACTCTTACGTTAGACTGGATTCCCGGAGACAGAGAGGTCGAAGGTTAAATCTTGGTTGGGTGTACTTAGTGATGTTTTTGCCGAAACAGGTTTATCACTCTCCATCCACGCAAATACAGAAGTATTGCCTCTTAAATTTTACCTGCTTCATCCCTAGTTTGTAACCTGAACGGATAGTAATATGTGGTGAAAAAACCAGATTAATGTATTTTTGTATTCCTCCGCAATATCTGAACGTTATATTGTAGTAACCAAGTAGGGTCTATCCATGACACCTAAAACTCCAACTATGTGCTTTTAAAAAAAAAAAAAAATCTTCCAAAAGGATGCAATGTTTAAAAAAAATCTTCTTAAGTAGGTAGAGACCTGAAATCCTGACCTTTTCGGTAAATAAAAGTGAGCCAAAGTGTGAAAAATAAATGTTGAAAAGCGGTGATAAAATTTCTAAAAAGTGGCACAAAATAAAAAGTTCAGATATATGTTTGTTTTTTGTATAGTTAATATTATAAATTATATTTTGTGTTTAGATCTTACAATAATTCCCTCATAAAATATATCCTTTAAGAGTAGATATTAAACTATATTACCTTAAAAAAACTAAAATACTAAAGAATACAGTGTTGCAATATATTTACTTACTCCACGTGTCAATAATAATATACAATGTTGCGTATACATTTTTAAAGTGTCACAAATTTAAAAATATAACCAATTAAAACTGAAGTGGGAACCATCCAATCGTAATTTGTGCGTGGTAGTCTCCTAAAACTATACAATACTGACATGGATTAGTAGGCATGGCAACAGTGTATATCCACCAGCTTCAGACGGTTCAAAAGTGTTTCAGTTTAACTTGCAAAAGAAATATGTTACCAGTGAATGCTGTATGCATAAATATGTACTATAACAATAAAAATACATATTTAAATATTAAAAATTAACTGTAAATAATTTTTAATTAAATAAATGGTACGGAACTCCACAAGGACTTTATCGCTCTTTTGTTTGAAAATGGAGATATTTATTCAAAACTCGTAATATATGTGAAACGAAATAATATATGATAGCAAACCAAAGCATTAATTGCACAATACTTATGTACAACTTTTTTTTTAATCTTGGTTTAAAATTTTATAATTTTGTTTTTAAAGAATTAATGTCCTCATTTGTATGTTTGGACCGATATAAAAAGATCAATGTTGGCTCCACAAAGGTCAACACTTTATGTTAAAATTTCAACTTCAGGTTAAAATTTTCTACATTTTATTAGGTGATGCAAATCTTCATGCCATCGCATTGCTATTAAATTCCTCGTTTATAAATTTTGACCAATAAAAAATGTAAATATTGACTATTGAGTCTAAAATGGATATAGATCATTGTTGTACAAACATTTATCCTAAGAGGTTTAAAGAAAAACAACATAAACTTTTAGAGACTTACTTATATTTAATTACTCTATGGCATTGGAGAATTATTGCGTTAAAACTTAATTAGTTTCTCTTTACAACTAAAGCTCGCAAAATTGTATTAATATATTTGCCAATATCTCAGAAACTGTTGGTTTTATAAAAATATATTTCATATAAAAGTTTTTTATTTTTAATTGTGATACAATTTCACAATGATAAGTTATTTAGTATTTCAAATGGTGGCGAATATACGGAAGTTTCTGCTTCTGTAAATTACCATAAAATTCATTTTCATGGTAAAATGAAAATATCCAGTTTATTTATAATCCTAATCAACAGATAGATACTAATTTTAATCAAAATCGTTAGTAAATTTTGAGAAAATCGATTTTCTCTCTTTTCGCCCTTTCTTAAACTACTGTTTATTTTAAGTTTAAACAGACACACAGACAGACGTCATTACAAAAACCACTTTTTAGGGTTTGGGGGTCTTGAGACGTCGACATCCATCAACATTTCAGGTTAGATTTTCTTTTTGGTCGCAACACTTTTACCTTTTTTGTCCAAAAAGTTGTTAAAAATATATATTTACGTATAGCTTGAGAGCTATTGGTTTTATAAAATATACTTCTTATCGTTAGAGCCGATTTTGAGAAAATTGACTTTTTCTCTTTTTGCCCATCAGTAAACTAGCCTTAATTTTAGGGTTTGATATCCAATTCTAAAAACCCCTCGGGGCAACCATATGAAAACCCTAGATATCAAGTTTTAACCTGATCGATAAAAATTGTTTAGGCTCTAGTTGAAGGTATAGACACACAGACAGACGGAAAGTCAAAAAACACATTTTGGATTCGGGGGGTTATGAAACGTCAAGATTCGTCAAAATCTTGAGTTCGAATTTTTGGCCGATAACAATACTTCCTCTACCTGTAAGATAGCGAGAAAGTAAAAATAGAAAAATACCATTCTTTCCACGAAATTAAATTCTCATTAATATTTTGAATTTTGAATAAAAATGTGACTTCACAAACGAACAAATATTTTTTGTTAACTTTACGATTTTTTTTTTTCCTGTTTGAAATTATAATATTTAATACTTAGCACCGCGTCTTACTACCCGTTCGGGTTATACGCTTTAAGTACTAATTACTCTAATGGATTAGGGAATGTTGAATTAGAGGAAGTGAAACCGCATTTGCGTGGAGGGAGAGTGGAAAACCATTTAGGAAAAATCACCCCCAGTTCACCCAACCGAGATTCGAACCTTGATCTCCCCGTCCTCAGCAGTCGAGCTCAACACGACAAGCGCGTTAGCCAACTACGCCACCGAGGCGGGTTGTTTGAAATTCGCGTGTTAAATGTAACATATAGTATTATTAGCACCACGTCTTGCTACCCGTTCGGGTTATAAGCACTTACGCTAATGTGTAATGGTAGGGTGATTGTGAGATGAAATGGAGGACCTACAGTTTAACGTGGGATCCG
>CABFVX010001455.1:80798-100002 GCA_902151425.1 Timema shepardi | reverse complement strand
CCTCTTCCTGGCTTGATTCTGAACTCTCAACAAATATTTTTTTCTTAATTTGCCTTTTTGTAATTTGTGGTTTAGACACTTTATTACTTTTTGTCTTTCTTAATGCATGCTCACTTTCTATTTGAGTTTTTATAGGTGTATTTGTCAAAATACGTGATTTGGCAGGCCTTCGACCACCTCTTGACCTTATGGTCAAACCTCCCATAATAGCTCTTGGTCAAACCTCCCCAATGACACCAATTATATAAAATAAAAAAATCCCAAAGAAAATATTAACCTTTCTTTGAAGTCTTTATGTAGGTTTGTACATTAAGTTCTATAGATTCATCATGCTATTAAAGATAAAGTTCTATTTAATAATATATTTAGATATTACCTTAGAGAAGAAAATCAAAATACTTACTTTCTCACCATGAATTCACAAAAATTAACAAAGCTCCAAACTTTTAACTGTAGCAGCCCTGATATAAAGATGGCTTCTTTAACAAAGTTTTGAGTTTATTATCCACCAGGTAGCAGCATGATACAGCTTAAAAAAGAGGGAAATTTGAATGTTGGTCAAACCTCCCTTATGGTCAAACCTCCCCAGTCTCCCCTATAACACATTTTTTGTCTGCAATGCCCAACAAGTACAGCCCAGTTTTTACATACATTGATATATTAAGATTGGTACTGCTTTAGTAACCGTGGCTTTTTTTTTTTAAACAACTTATCAGAAGAGGAGAGGCTAAGGAAAAATGTTGGTGATCCTAATTCAACCGAGATTGGCCATGTATTCTGGAATGGTAAGCTGAATGAGCATAAGCGAAGATAAAAAAACGTGTGGGACTTCTAAAGGCTATACACATCATCACAGCTATCAAGGTCAAGTTCAGGGACAAGAATTTCACGAGGAGTGCTATTTTTTTCACTTAAAAGGATGCATTCACTCTAAGTGTCTGTATCATAAAGCTCCAGATAATGCTAACGTTGACAATACAAATAACCAAGAAAAGAATGTAGCATTCATCTCAGTACATGATTACGTTTGAATATGGGAAATTTTTAACAGACTAATATTGCCAAAGTTGATAAACTTGTTCATGAAAAACAAGAAGGTCGGTTTCCAAGATAACTAGGGAAGGCATACCAATATGGCTTCTGAATGTCTTATGTTTGTGAATCACTTGTTTACAATCTATGTTATGTGAAACGAATGTAGAAGAAAGGCATATCTGGTATTTTAAAGAACAATTGTATAATAGCTATGAAAAATAAGTCGATGATTCTGAAAGGCGACCTAGTTGGTAACCTTTACTTCATTAAGTTCAAGGGCTGTATGTGTGTTTGTGTGTGTATATATATATATATATGATTTCCTTTTAATTTTGTTTGATGGTGTTGTTTTACCTGAAAGTTAAGAAAACTAGATCATTTTTTCTTAGTATCGGTACTTAACTGACAATCATAACACAAAGAGAATACTTCACTCTGTGTCTACTAATGTCTGTGGTAAGATTACTCCTCCAACTCATGACGGGAACACATATTTTGTATTGTTTGTCGATCATTATAGTCACTTTTCTGTTGTCTTTCTTTTTGAAAGGAAAAGTGAAGTTGATGCATGTCTTGGAAAATACATCTCTATCATGGAAACTAAGTTTGGCCAAAAAAATTGATAACTTGAGATGTGACCATGGGGGTGAGTATGTGCGTCAAAGGGTATTGATGGGCAATACACGATTGTAAGGAACTCTGAACAGAATGCAATCGTGAAATGCTATGAATGCATTTTGTTGTAAAACACATGTTTAATCTTTGACAGTGGGATGGACAAAAGTTAGAGAGTAGAAACAGTTCAGTGCACTTCCCAAACAAAACTCCAACCTCTGTACTACCTGATGATTGTACACCTCTAGAGATCTGGTTTGTATTTAAACCCAACCTAAATAAAATCTGTTTATTTGGATGCGCAACATATACACATACTTATAAAGTAGATATAGCTGGGAAATTTGATGAATGAACTAAGAAAATGTTGATGGTTGGCTACTGTGACAACGGATATTGTTTGTGGCATCGAGTGAAACAAACTGTAATCAGCACGTGATCTGTACAATTTGATGAACATCATTCTACCATGAACAGTTTTGAAACTGTGTTTGATAATAGTTTGATCAAGAAAGAAGAGGCTTTAGAAAAACAATAAATACCCTCTACTCGTCAAAAATGAATCTGTGGATAAACTTGTGGTTTGTAGGAGTTCTAGGCAAAGATAGATGCCTAAATACCTAGAAGAACTAATCATTAGTTTCTTATAATTATCATCAATTAAGTCATTAATTTTTTTCTGTAGATATCCCAAACTTGTGCAACGAAGTGTTGACCACGGCTGCCGAAGTGGTAAGGAATCTCCCCCCTCTGTCTTTGGCCAATGAGAGTCATGTAACTCCACTCGGAACTCAGACACTGCAAGAGGTTACCAAGTTCCTTCGCCATGCAGCACTGCCCACCTCAGGAGCTGACCAACAAGGTATCATGCTTTACTTGCTTTTTATTGTGCACTGTGTTCTTCTGTTTATTTTAAAAACCTCATTGTTTTCATTCCTATGTGTGTTTCTTCTATCCCCCTTTCCTGTATCTTCTTCCATATTTATAACAGAATCACATTCCATTGAATTAGAATCTGTGATATATTTGAATCTTTCAACTATCAAGATTTTTTTAAAAGTTTAAAATGGATTAGGGTAGTGTTTTTCACACTATTTTTCTTCTTTTCTCCTTTATATTTTGATAAAGCTAATAATGATAAAATATAAAAACATTGTGTTTAAATGTGTGTGTGACATTTTCTACTCTAGAAGCCAGAAAAAAAGGGAGGGGGGGGGGATCACATTTATATATTGGATTCTTCCCACGTTCCATTATTGTATAATCATTTCGCCATTGGTCCTCCTCATTGTTAAACAAATATTCAGATTCAAAATTTCAACCTTCCTCATCCCTAACTCGTAAGTGTAAATTATTATAGATGCATATAACCTGAATAGGTATTAAGACGCAATGCTAGAATTAAAAAAAATAATCTCAAATTAAATATGAGTCTTGGTTAAATTCATATGTGGATTAGAAACTTTGAAGCTTCACATGGGCTTGGGTATTTGACACAAACACTGTGTTTTTTTCTAATCCTCTTGAAATTAGTTCTGCTGATCCTTCTATCTTGAGACAATGGTCCTATTTTGTGCCATTGACATCTTGTGGTGCCATGCCAGGTCAGATGCTGTGCTCCGAACTTCTACTGGAGTTGGCTCTGCAGCGAGGCTCGCTCATCCACCTGCTGGAATGGATAGACATGGCTCTGTGCGCGTCATGCAATGACTTTGGTGGACGAATGACAGCCGGGTGTGTTTGCTAAGGCTGTGTATCAGATGAGGGCCACTGTGGGTTGGGAGGAAGCCCCCGGGGTTCCTCTTCAGCCTGACGAGAAGGGACTAGTTATGCTCTACCAGGCGGCAATATGTCTCATAGACGAGGTAGGTAGTGTTCAGTGACTTTGGTCCATAGTACACGGTTTGTGGCGGGGCTGTGGTTGTTAGAACTCTGTCTACAGTCTACTACCTTTGTGTGTCTTCAAAGATCTGTGTGAACTCCATCATGATTTCTAGTAAAGATTATGAGTAGTTTTGATTCCACATAACCCGCTTCAGTGGCAGAATGGCTTAACATGTCACTCTTGTGTTAGACTGGCCTGCTGAAGACGTGAAGATTGGGGTTTTATTCCCGGTCGAGTTTACTGAAGGTGGTTTTCCTTAAGTGGTTTCCCACTTCTACACGACTGTGGGTAGACTACCTCTAAAATTCTTCCATCCTCATTCCTACCCCATTAGACTTATAATTGTATACACATATAACCCAAACAGATAGTAAAACGTGGTGATAAATGAAATAGATTCCACACAAGGCTACAAGTGCTAATAACCTTGGTGTATATACATTCATTTTATTTTGTCCTATCTTGACATGATACTGTATGTCTCTTTCACCATAGTGTAAAGCCCCATATACAGACGTTGTAGGTTCTTGGTCCGTAGTCTGTAAGAAATTGATGCTGCAGTATCGGGTGGCTCCATCTACAGAGTCTTGATTCATAATTCCTTACTCCATAGAAGTTGGTCAACTTTAACTTTCTAAAAACTAGTTTATATGAACTACCAAACACATTTAAGTAAATATATGTGTGCGCATCAATGGCAGTGAAAGTATTTGTTTCTAATTGTAAGTTTGTTAGTTCAAATTGTGCTATAAATATAATTATTGTGATTGTACTTAACCTACATTTTAAGTACATCTTAGATGTTTTCTAAAAAAAAATCTTTTTGTTTCTGTTATTGATTCCTGACTGCTTGGCTGTTGCTCCTTGCTGTAGATTATTTTATTTCGAAGAGTTTTTTGGACAAAGTCTCTGGCTATCTCATTGGTTGGTATTGTCACATGATTAAGGGTACAAACTGTGTGGACACGAATATGATTTATATGGACAATGGACTACGGACCTATAATTACAGAGCCCGTAGAAAGTGTTTAACCCCTCAAGGAATGCTTGATGACCTTAAGGGCTGACAGTGTGCACCTTAAAAGAAAATCCATAGTAAAATAATGTAGAATAAATATATTGAATATTAAAAGAGAATGCAAATTTAAAATTTAACATTTTTATTCTATATTGACATGGTGTTTTATTCTGATATATTTGCAATTTTTACTAGTGAATCAAAAAGCTTATTATATAGATAATATTTAAAAGGATATACATAACAAAATAATCTAACAACATATTATTAAATTCTTTGACTATTTGTTTCAAAAAGAACAAACTATAGTTTTCACTAAACTATCTCCCTGATTACTAAAGGATGTATGTCCTTTTATCTATAGTTCATTTATGTATATTAAATTGTTTGCACAGCTGGTAAACCTGGCAAGTGTGTATGCTAGTCAATGCCCCAGCTCCAGCGACAACCACGTCGAGCTTGTCAGTCCCGGGCCAGACAAGTGTGATGTGTTTGTTTGCGGTAGCAACTCTTCCCACCAGGTGGCCGAGGAGAGCCAAGAAAAGATACTCATTCCTAGATTAGCCAGAGCCTTCACCAGTGTGCAGCAGGTAAACCAACGTATTAAAATCTTTGGTAGTGTGTTGAGGGCAGCAGGGAAGTTGTACGAGACCTAAGGCAGTATGCAAGAACTTTAGTGAATGATTAGTGGACCGATAGTGTGGTCTGAGGCTCCAAGCACACTATTGGTCTACCTTTTAACCTATGGGTGACCTGGTGGTCTAGGGGTAAGGTGTCAGACTTCTATTCTGGCGGCCGGGGTTCGATCCCCGGTCCCGGCAAAGATTTATCTGATAACCAAACCCTTCCTTCACCTCTGACAAGACATCTTGTTAATGTGAGGAATGCCAGGCCTCCACCGTGGTTCGGATTCCACGTTAAACTGTAGGTCCTCCATTTCATCTCACAATCACCCTACCATTACACATTAGCGTAAGTGCGTATAACCCGAACGGGTAGTAAGACGCGGTGCTAATAATAATAATAATTTAACCTATGATGACACAAGCAAACCCACACTAGTGTCTACTTAGCATCCACTTAGTCAAGTTATTGCATACGGCCCATACTATGGAGAAGAGAAGTGCCCTTGAAGTGTAAGGAAGTGTTTATAAGGACATAGTTTGTACCCATTGTCACACATGCAGCAGAAACATGGACATTGAATGTAAGAGAGACTAGGAAAGTGGAGGGCATGGGAATGAAGTTTGTGAGGAGCATGTTAGCTCTCACGAGGAGAAACAAGGTTAGGAATGAAGTTATCTGGGAAAGAGTAGGAGCACAAGGAGTGCATGAGATAGTGTGAGGGAGCAAGACTAAGATGGTATGGCCATGTAATGAGGATATTGGAGTACATGAGATAGTAGAGGGAGCAAGACTAAGATGGTATGGCCATGTAATGAGGATATTGGAGTACATGAGATAGTAGAGGGAGCAAGACTAAGATGGTGTGGTCATGTAATGAGGATGGAAAAGGAGAGAAAGCCAAAGAAAATGTTGCAGATCAAGTAGTATGTAGGAAAAAGTCCACAAGGTATCCAAGAGAGAGTTTGAAGGAGCAGATGACAGAAAGTGCGCAAATGAGAAGAGAAAAATGGTGGCAGGCTAGAGGAAGACTGAGAGGCATTTTACCAAACAGACCCGACAACAGGCTGGAAACATTTGATGATGACGTTGATGATGATTCCTTAATTCCAGAAGGATAATTTAAACAAAATAATTTTCAGCTTAGAAATTCGAAAAAGTACATTGCTTATTTTTTAGACTTCAAATCTTCCTTTTGTTGGATCTATCACTCTACTTATTAGTGGTTTACCCCAAGATAATTTTGGAACAAATATAACTGACCTGCTTCGCAATATACTAGACTGTCGATGACCGGGAGATTGGGGTTTGGCTCCTGCTCGAGAGTACTAAGGAAGGTTTTTATTTATGCTTTTTCACTCTACCTCTACACAAATGCGGTTACACTTCCTCTAAATTCAACCTTCCTCATCCTTAACTCATTAGCGTAATTAGTACACATGCTTACAACATAAACAGGTAGTAAGATGCGGTGCAAAAAAGTTAATTTAATATATGAATGCTATGATTAATGCATTATAACAAACAAATATTATAATTTAGTCACTGGTTCTACTTGATATTTGCTCTAATATCCATAATTTTTCCAAGAATTTAATTGAAGATTCATATTCATAAAATGGTCAATTCAACCCATCTATAGATAAAAATAAAGTGCATTCTTCCAAACTTTCTGATTTCTTGTAATATTATTTTATAACATATCTCTATAAGAAAAACCTTTTTTCGCTTTCTGAGATAATTGTAGTATATTTGGAAGAAGGTTTAGGATAGGTGGATAGACACATATAAAAGGGACGAACACAATATGGCTTTTTCAATGAAAAGAAGAACACAGTTCACACTTTACATTGCTGACATTGGACAAAGAGGTAATGGTTCCCTCTTAAAGAAAATCGAGGGCGACTGGGCTGTGACGATCGATTTTCTTTAAAAGACAACCATTTCCTCTTTGTCCAATGTCAGCAATCTAAAGTGTGAACTGTGTTCTTATTTTCTTTGTAAAAGCTGTTTTGTGTTCGTCCCTATTATATGTTTCTATCCACCTTTCCTATACCTTCTTACAAATATACTACAATTGTAATATTATTTGTGTGTGGTAGGTCGAGGCGGGCCAATACTGTTCCTTCATCATACACACAAACGGGACAGTGAGTGCGTGTGGGAAGGGCAGCTATGGCCGCTTGGGTCTTGGCGACTCCAACAATCAGCCGCAACCAAAGACGCTCAACATCCCGGGCATTGTGAAGAAGGTTTCTTCCTCCAAGGGAAGTGACGGACACTCTCTGGCCCTCACATGTGACGGCAAGGTCTACAGTTGGGGGGACGGTTAGTTTACCTTGGACTTAGCCAGGTTGCAGAATATGTCCGAACGCGTGAAGGAGGTTTGGGGGAAATTAAAGCAGTCCTGGGGACATTTGGGTCAGGGAAAAGTCCAACAATTTTGTTGACGTTTTTAGTACATTCTGGTTTTGATATTGTAGTTTTATTTGTATGGAAAACAAAGGCTGATGACACTCAACACTGACACTATCAGTATGTGCCATGGTGAGGCAGTGGCGGTGTAAGGACAAAGAGTTGCGGTGTTTAGGGGCTAATATAATGTGTCAGAGTTCTAGATAAGAATTCAGAGGTTGAGATAAGGGGCAAAGGAAAAATCTAATAATTCAATCTGGCTAAAGGCGTGATTGAGTGATGAGTCATCAGTCACTTACCCTACCACGGGTGTTTGGTAGCTATGGAGGGCAGGCGGTGAAGGGTAGGAAAGGGTGAGCGATGTTTTATTTTAGTTTGAATTCAGTCACCCTTAAATCACGGCCTGATTACACGGAGATGTGCGCACAGTTTATTTAAATTCGTGGTATGTGTATTGTAATAATTGTGTAGCCTTGAAATTGTTGTATTTAGTGGACCTATTAGGGTTTGTACATTGTACGATAGATACATGTTTATAGCAAATTAGATGGTTTAGTGAAACAAATGTTTAATATGTCAATTGTGCTTATTGTGAATGGTGTGGCAAACTTGATAAACTTGGATATCACATATATAATAAATATTCCCAATAAAAACCTAGAAGTAAGGATAAAGGGACTATTGCAAGTTTTGTAAAACGTAAATTATGTGATCAGGAAAAACTCATTGTCGTAAATAACGACAGTATTTCCCCTAGTGTGGTTGATAGTGATAGGCCTTGCAGTAGTGGCGAGTCTACGAAAAAACGAAAAGTATATGAAAATCAACAATTAAATCAAGGCCTCCCGGAATTACACTCCATTGCCTCATACTACCCAGATGTAAAATTAAATGTTGGTACCGGTAAGCCTACTGGTATCATTGAACAATTAATAACAATATGTAATGCACACAAGATGGGAGAAAACTAAATCTTTTTATAAGGTAGGTAATATAAAAATAACTATGATTAAATACATGTTTGAATTGGAATTTTCCAAACGGAATAATCATTATTCCCTTCAGCCTCTATAAAAAAATTCTATGTTTTATTTTGAGCTCTATCTTTTTCGGGGATTTTTTAAAAAAAAAAGTTATGTTCTGGGGAAATATTGGATCTATGAACATATTCTGCAACCCTGGAATTAGCCACAATTATATTTACATTTTTAAAAGAAAATATTGTGACCATAAAAAAATATATAATTCGACATTTTTATGGATATGGATGAATGTTTCTTGACTCCTTGATCTGTAAAAAGTGTTTTTTGAGGTTCTATCCCTGTATCTAGTTCTAGAACCAAAACCATTATATTGACCAGGCTAAAATTTGCTTTCTACGCTTTTAATAAGACTCCCCAGAGGGATATTTGGGAATAGCTATCTAATCCTAAATTTAAGGTTAGTTTACTTAAGGGCAAAAAGAGAGGGAAAAAATAATCTGAAATCGGCCCTAACAATTTTGATTAAAATTTGTATCTATACATTGTTTAACATTGCAAACAAACTGGCTCATCTAATTTTTCCAAGAAAATTACTTACGGGATGGGATGGGTACGTTACATCAACGAATATCTCAAATTTTGATCAAATCTTTGAGATACAAAATAACTTAACATTACATATTTGTAGACCTATTAAAAATTTAAAAAAAATTATTTGAAATAAATTTTAATCAAACCATTTGTTTCTCAATTATAAATGGAGGTCTCATAAATCGAGAGTTGACTGTTATGAGTTTGAGGGACAGAGAGGTTCTTTGTCTCAATTTGTTTCTGTTTAAAGATGCATATTATATCATTTAATGCTCTTTGATAGAATATAATTATCTTCTTTACATGATGTATCTACAACTGTATATTATTTTATTTCACAAATTTTATTAATTTTAAATAATAGTCTCTATTTTTAGGTAAAGGAGCAGGGAAGTGTGTGAGAGACAAAATACCATTTCTTTTTAAATATTTATCAAATAAAGTGCCTTTAAAATCTTATTATAAATATGTTTTAATTAGTCACTAGAGAATTGTAGAAAATATAAGTTGTTTTGCTATAATAACTGCAAAAACATTGGTGTCCCCTAAACTCCCAACCTGAGATAATTTATTAATTATTTAAATATCTCTAAGAATTTAGGAATTCAATTTTATTACCTGCACTCATGGACGGACATACAATGTACATTTTGTTTGCTGATGATGAGGTCCGAGCTTGGAATCTGACCTGTCTTACTAAAAGACTTTATTTATTAAATTGTTTCTAACTCTCTCCCCATGCAAATGCAGGTACATTCCCTATAAATTATACCTTCATGACCCTTGCCCTATTAGTGTGATTAAATAAGGATAGCCTAAAGCAAAGGGAAGGACACGACTGGTTTAAAAAAAATGTATTATGGTTATTTAAGGACATATTTCTAGGGTGCTTCATCTCACTCACTATGTACACTTGTTAAAGGTGACTACGGTAAACTAGGTCATGGTAACTGCACGACTCAGAAGCATCCTCGATTGGTCGGTGGCACACTCACCAACAAGGTGGTAAAGTTCATCCACGCCGGATACCGACACAGTGCAGCCATCTCGGAAGAGGGAGAGCTCTACACTTGGGGGGAAGGGGACAATGGCCGACTAGGTGAGCTGATTCTTCATTTTTATCGGTAATAGAGGACTAGGTCCGTTAGAAATATCATATTCACTACAGGAATTCAATTTCATATACACTTTGTATTTGACCTTTTGACCTTGCAATATTATTTCTCACAGAGCTAATGGTAGTATTCTGTACATTTAAAATGTGTATTATATAGGGATGGGGCCTCGAATTCCTTTAATTTATCAGGATATTCAAGATTCAAGGATTCGAGAAAATTTCAAATTTGAGACTCAAATCATTAAAAACTTTTTTTTTCATATTTTCAAGTGAAATTTGTTTCAGAGCTTTAATACTGCATTTTGGTGGTTCAGAACCAATTATAATAATCATAGGATGGACCAGGCCCCAGACCAGTAATTTAACACTTAACTGAATGTATTAATATTGTAATGAATGGATTATAATAAAAAAAGTTAACATTTAGCTAGGCCTGCTATATGTTTCTTCTTTATTCTTTTAAGTTTATGGAGGTACTGTAACAAGACTCACCCTATCAAAACCTGTGTACGTAAAATATATTCTTCTTTACAAGAACTTAATAAATAATAGCTTATTTTTAAATTGTACGCACAAAACTCCACACTTAACTCTAACACTGTTTTGTTTTCCCGCTGTTAAGAAACCCTGCTATCATGTTCATAGGTCACGGGGACTACAATGGCCGCAGCATGCCCACCCTGGTTCGGGACCTCACCAACATCGGCCAAGTGGCTTGCGGCAGCGCCCACACTCTCGCCGTGTCGGAGGACGGACGCACAGTGTGGGCGTTTGGCTCTGGAGACAACGGCAAGTTAGGCCACGGTGATACCACCAAGATATCTCGACCTAAAGTCATAGAGGCCTTGCAAGGGTTGACAATAAGGAAGGTGGCCGCCGGGAGCCAGTTCTCCTTGGCCCTCACATCTAATGGACAGGTACTTACGTAATATTTATATAAGGGATGGAATCCTTGAATCCTAAAGGATATTTGATTTATGAGGATTCAAGAAAATACAAATTTGAGATTTGAAAAAAAACACTATAAATACGGTTTTTTTAAAATTTTGAATTTTTCTTTGTTTTAGAGCTCAAATACTGCTTATTGGTAGCTCACCCCCAACATAATTATAGGAAAAACTTAACAACCAAACCCTAGACCATTAACTTAACACTGAACCTAAATTATAAATGTTATAATGAATGTAAAGCAAAAAGAAAGTTAACAATTAATTACTATTGCTATTTTCTATTTTTATATTAATTTTCTATTTTATTTTATGGTTACATTTTTTTCCAAAATTTGAAGGTAAAATGAAGATTTAAATTCGTAAATCGAATTTGTAAAGTAAAGGATTAGAACTCCCTCTACTTAATATTGTTATTTATATTGAAACATTTCTCTAAATATAAACTGCGTTGTATGATCGGTCGTGTGGATATTGTATCTTCTCACTTTATGTGGTTATAATTTTGGATCATCAAACATATTTATCTTAGTAAAATATAACATACAATTGAAATTTGTTGTGAGATATACTCTTAGTTGTGTAGTTGGTATTTTGAATTACCAGATTTTGACAAAAGACAAAAAGTTTATTAATATAATTAAATCATGGTTATTTCATCAAATAACATATTGAGTATGTGTGTAACCTAAAGAGGTAGTAAGACGTGGTATAAATATAGTAATCCAACACCTTAGCTCGGTCGGTATCATATCTGTTTATTTAGCTTACGGCCCCTGATTCGATTCCCGGCATGGCAAAAAAAATTATCATTGGTGAAATGTGGGTTTACCCTTTCACAGTGATGAATTAAGGACCATGGGACTGGATTTTCTACCTGTCCTATTCTTAAGTTCGATTATAACACACATGAAGCTAAGATAGGCAAGCCGGTAGTGGAAAATATATGACTTGAATAAAAAACTGACCCACGCCACAGGCTAGAGACAGTAATAGATATAAAAATATATATATTGGGTCAAATTTTTTTCAAGCATAAATTATAGATGGATCGAATCCGATATTTTACCAACATTCATTTTATTTATGAACCTCTAATCTTGGTTTCAAATCTTAGAAACCATAGTAAACATAATTGGTTTAATTTACTACATTAAAGCTTAAGTCACTATAGGAAATAGAGATATTATCTAAATGCTTAATTTTTAATTGTTAGAATACATTCATAATTACTATCATATATTCAATTAAGTGGTTAGTTCAAGAGACCTGCTGCGGTGAAGAAAAGTGCCATAGGTTGGACATGCTTGGATTAGAACAAGGTTTAAACTGATTCCAGGTGTACACATGGGGCTTTGGCATCTGCCTGGGTCTGACTGTCGGGGAAACGACCTGCCTGGTGCCTCAGCTGGTCGAGGAGTTGTCATCGGTGCGTGTGATTGATGTGGCCATCGGGGACTCGCATGTGCTGGCTTTAACGCACGACTGCGAGGTGTATGCGTGGGGTAACAACTCGATGGGTCAGTGCGGCCAGGGCCACTCCACCAGCCCCATCACGAGGCCACGCAAGGTGATGGGACTGGACGGCATCTCCATCAACCAGGTGTCTGCGGGGACTTCACACAGTGTGTTCTGGACTGCGCTTCCGGCAGACAGGTACACTGCCTCCGAGGGACTATTTGATGTGATTTTTTTTGGTCACCGTGGCTTATTACTCATTGGGGTTATATTCATATGTATCAATTATGCTAGAACGTAATGGATGAATAAGGTTGAATTTAGAGTAAGTGTACCCACATTAGTGTTTAGGGAGTGTGGAGAACCATTTTGTAAAGACCCCCGCTAGTACAGTCTATTGCGAGATTGATCTCCAGTCTCCCTGTCATCAGCAGTACAGTCTATTGCGAGATTACCCGCCTCGGTGGCGTAGTTGGCTATGAGCTCGACTGCTGAGGACGGGGAGATCGAGGTTCGAATCTCGGTTGGGTGAACTGGGGGTGGTTTTTCCTAAATGGTTTTCCACTCTCCCTCCACACAAATGCGGGTTCACTTCCTCTAATTCAACCTTCCCAATTCCTAATCCATTAGAGTAATTAGTACTTAAAGCGTATAACCCGAACGGGTAGTAAGACGCGGTGCTAAAATATTATTATTATTATTATATATTATATATTATGGCGAGATTGATGCCTTCGACTAGTAGCCCACTGGAGCTGATTATTTGAAGTTAACTATTAAATTACTCGCTTTCTCGCAATAAACTGAACTGACTTTGATGGGAATGTCAAGGTTCAAATCCTGGTCAGGTGTACTGATGTTAATTTTCCTAAAATGGCTTTCCACTCTTCCTCCACGTAATTGCAAGTACAAGTCCTCTAAATTCAACCTTATTCATCCTTAACACATTAGTGTTATTGACATATAAGCATACAACCCAAACAGGCAGTAAAACACAGTTCTTAAAAAAACTTTTATTCTTTCAAGGAGTCTGGCCACGTTTAAGAGTGGGGATTTGCTATTCTCGCTTTGGTTTATTTTCACAGCGTCTTAGTAATTGTTTGGATTGTCTCGATGCATACAATGATAACTACGCTAACGTAATAGGGACGAGGAAGGTAGAATTTTAAACAAAATTTACATACATTTTAATAGCCGGAAAGTGGATAACTATTTAGGAAAACTCATCTTCAATAGATCCGACCAGGATTTGAATCCCACCTCGTTATTGGCAATTCAGTCTAACATGAGAGTGATGTGTTAAAACCATGTGACTACCGAAGAATGGGATTTGCTGTTCTTTTGCAAGTCTAAATCCACAGCTCAAAGGTTAATATGCGTCCATGAAAAACTTGTGCGGTTTTTGTTATAAGATTGACCCCTCTAAGATGAATGTGTTCTAGAGCTCTGTCAAACTTTCGCAGGCAAGTAGTGACATGGCAGCGGCCGTTCTGTGTGGAGCTCCAAGAAGGAACGTTCTCACTGTTGCGGCAGTTTGTAGTGAAGTACTGCAACAGTTTCGAAGACAAGTGTCCTCAACCTTTCTCAACACCCGAGTGAGTTGTTTAAAACGTTCCCAATTCCTTAAGGTTATACTCTTATTAAGGGTGTGCGAAGCTTTGAAACTTCGACTTGGCTTTGAAATAAATATCAACTTCGACTTTGTTTAAAAAAAACATCTGGCTTTGACACTTAACATATCTTCGCCATTAATGGTCATTTATTGTCATTATGAGCTGTTATGTATAGTACAAAACATTAATATGAAAAAAAACTAACTCGATTGAATTTGTAAGTTGTGTTAGCATCTTGATTCATCAGAATTAAACTAAATAATAAATATTACAAACAGTTGTGTAACAAAACTTTTTTAAGTAGTTTTAGTTCATACGTTCATATAAATGTATACAATAATTTTTCAAGCATAAAACAACAGTTAACAGAACATATTTTAAGTTGGATTCAGCTTCAAGAATATTTAATATATTCAATCAAAGTTCACTTTAAATTGAAAAAGAAAATCTTGCAAACCTCAAACTCTAGGCATAAGTGGTCAAGAACTTGTAGATTTGATTGGAATTTACTGAAATAACTATAACTTTGTGAATAAAATTTATGAGCAATAACATCAACTTAAATTTTACTTTTTTAGTTTTTTAACAAAGAAAACTGAGAATAATATCAAAAGTTTGAATGGTATTATTATATAATATATCTCTTTAAGGAAAACCTCTTTTCGTTATTTGAGATATATTTGGAATAAGGTACAAGAAAGGTGGATAGAAACATACAAACGGGAACGAACATAATACGGCTGCTACAATGAAAAGAATAGAGTTCACACTTTACATTGCTGCCACTGTACAAAGAGGTATTGGCTGCCTCTTTAGTAAAATTGATCGTCGCCGCCTAATCCCCTGTCTTACGTACATTCTATTGGCATTTGTTAGGGAGGATTGTGAAACGTGCAACACTACTTCCCTAAAAAAGAAACCCAAAAAACACAAAATGGAGAAAAAGGAAATTGGTAAAGGATGATAGGACACTTAGCTAGACACATGTAAAACGAATAACATTAAGAATAAAACACAGGGAATGGACATTGGATGCGAATATATATTATAATATAATATATATCTCTTCAAGGAAAACCTTGAATCTTGAATATCCTTAAGGATTTGAGTTATTTGAAAGATTCAACTACCCATTCTTGATCAAAATATTTTATTTCACAGTTAACGAGAAAGAATTTACAAGTGTCTTCTTAATACATTCAATGAAAGTGGGAAAGTATTTATGTAAACATTTTTTAATAAGGATATTTGTGATTTTTTTTCAAATGCTATAAAACCATTTTTATGATGAACCTAAAAGTTTTATTTGATAATTTTTCCAACAAATTAATTGTTTCTAAGATAAAATTTCGAAGATTTATTTACAATAATAAATGGTATCTATGTATTGTTTTCTCCACAGAGAACACCACAAGTTTGTGCGTCTTTGTCTGAAGCTCCTGAGCTCTCACCTATCATTAGCGCTCAAAGGGGGGCTGACTTCATCCATCCTGGGGAGCCAGGCTAAACCTCTGAGACAATTACTGTTCAGGTAACCACTTGCTGTATCTCTCCTGGGGAACCAGGCCAAGCCTCGTGGCAGGCAGCCTTGTACTTTGTTCTGTTCATAGGAGAGGGGTGAGGGATGGCTGCTAGCGGACTCTATTAGTTTCATCAATAATAAGGGGATGGGAAAAGGGGGTGAGCTTCTATTGAAAGAATAGAAAGTTCAGTTTTTTGGTCCCAGAAGGTGTCTGATATTTATTGATTTCAGTGTATAAGCATGCTTGGTAATGGATGTAAAAAAAAAGAGGTTCTTTCAATGAAAATGAGGCTTTATCATAGTCCTTTCTTTACCTTTTGAGAAATGCTTAAGCACTGTATGTTTTAATATCTAATTTGTGTACTGCTCTCTATTGTCATTGTCATGGCTGATTGAAACAACCTCTTTTGCCTTTTTTATTTGCTTACTTAACACTTAAATAACTGTTTTTCTTCATGATGTACCCCATAGATGTCCATGACTGATGAGAAATAAGGACAGCCTGAATTCTGAAGGTATAGTTCCTTGAGTACAAATAGACACTGTGTTTGTTTTATACCCACATCAGTGGCATAGTTAGCTAACACGCTAGATTCATGTTGAGCTAGACTGCCGAGGATGGGGAGATTGAGGTTTGAATCTCGCTCACGTGAACTGGGGATGGTTTTCTTAAATGGTTTTCCTCCACTCTCCATCCACGCAAATGCGGGTTCACTTCCTCTGTATTCAACCTACCCAACTCCTAACTCATTAGTGTAAATAATATATAAGTGTATAACCCAAACGGGTAGTGAGACGCGGTGCTAAGTATTATTATCGTTTGTTTTATCAGGATGGTGGACATCAACACTCCACCCAGTGTCAAGTCGGCGGTGAACGAGACCTTGAATATAGGTGCACCAATGCTGCTGCCACCTTTACTGGAACGGATGGAACTGCTTCACACACTATTGCCGAATGTCTCCAAACTCTCTAATGGCCAGGTAAACATCTAAATAACTTTTGGCTAGCCTAAAAATTAGGGTTGGGACTCTTGAATCCTGTGGATCCTTAAAGATTATTTAGTGTCAAGAATCTGAGAAAATGTTTATTTCAAGACTATTATGTATTTTAATTTTAATTAGTAGGTGACCTGGTGGTCTAGGGGGTAAGGTGTCAGGCTTCTGTGCTGGCGGCCGGGGTTCAATCCTCGGTCCCGGCATAGATTTATCTGATTACCAAACCCTTCCTTCACCTCTGACAAGACATCTTGTGAATGTGGGGAATGCCAGGCCTCCCCCGTGGTTCGGATTCCACGTTAAACTGTAGGTCCTTCATTTCATCTCACAATCACCCTACCATTACACATTAGCGTAAGTGCGTATAACCCGAACGGGTAGTAAGACGCGGTGCTAATAATAATAATAATAATAATTTTAATTTTTTTTTTTTTTTTAATTTTTCTTGGGAAAATTATCTTAGAACTCTAATACTGTTTATTAGTAGATCAGAACCAATTATAGACGATCTTAACAACTAGGCCCCAGACCGGTAATTTAATACTTAACTTAATTTATGAATGTCATAAAATGAATGGATTAAAAAAAAAAGAATGTTAACATTTAGTTACTATTTGTATTTTCTTTTATTCTATTATATTTACTCTTATATTCATTTGTTTTCTTAAGATTCGGAATTTTAAGGTAAATTAGAGATTTGGATTTTTAAAATAGTGGATTTTATCCAACTCTACAAAGGATTAGGGGTGGACAGGATCTCGAACCCTTGGGGAAAGGTCGGGAATAAATCCATTCTCGGGGAAGGAAAGACCCTTTCCCAACAAGGGTTCGGGCTTTGTTCCAGCAAGTACTACTGACTCATCAATCTCTATCGGAGACAGTCATCTTATTTGTTCTGTAGCAAACTTGGAGCAGGTGGGGGGGAGGGGGGGTATTTTACTTTCTTTAGTGAAACAAACAAGTTGGGAAACTCCGAGTCAATGTGCTTCGTCTATTGTTAGGTTCAGCAAGCGAGAGAGCTTGGAAGATTTAGAGAAGGACAGAGATATATTATATTCTACCATCTTTTGTGCATATAAATGAGGGGGGAGGAAGTAGCTCACCAAGGTCAACTATTTATAAGCATCAGCCTGTTTGAGATTACAGGGGTGTCAATTCTAGAGAACATTAAAGGGGCTTTAAACAGAGAGAAGTTTCAGGGGGTTTCAAACAGAGAATATTTAAAGAGGAACAAACCTAAGGAACATTTAAGGGATTTCCTACCTACATAATCTTTTAGAAGTTTAAAACTTAGATAGTCTGTAAGTTGTTTTAGACCTAAAACATTTAAGGTGTTTCAATCTTAGAGATCATTTAAGGGGTTTTGAAACCTATATAACCTTTAAGGGTTGGACCTGAAGGGTATTTAAGGTGTTTCAAACCTAGATAACCGTTAAGGGGTGTTAGAATAGAGAGCACTCTTCCAATATGTATTTAAATATAAAACACAATTTTCAAAAAAGATTAACTAATAAAAATAATGTATTAAAATTAATTATTCGATTTGTATTATTCAAAATTTGTTCAAAATGTTGCTATCAATTGTTTCATTACAAATTCTATTTGTACATCCCTATCTATATTATTATGTTTTTATGATATATTATAATATTATAATATAATAATATCGAAGGTTTTACAAGTACTATAGTGTTCGAATTAATTGGGACAAAGGGAAAAAAACGATTTTTCCTAAAACCATAGCTTTTAATCACTACACACCTTAAGTAGACTGATAAATCTCTATATTAATACGAAGTATGTCCTCCTTTAGCAGAAATAACCCCTTCAACACGTCTTGGCATTGACTCCACTAGTGTAGCGCACATGTTCTTGAATTCATCATCATGGAACCATACTTGTATAGCACTTTTAATCATTTGTTCTGTTGTCGTGCAATTCATCTTAGCTAAGTGATTCTTGAGAATATGCCATACTTTCTCAATGGGATTTAGGTCTGGTGAATTACCAGACCAATCAAGCTCTTTTATTTTATTTTCCCGCATAAAAGTCTGGACCAATTTCGAAGTGTGACAAGGAGCCAAGTCATGTTGAAATGTTCCATCAAATGTGTTCATGAATGGAACAATCCTACTGCGTAATATGTCTATGTATTTGACAAAATTCACCATGCCTTTAAGAGGAACTAAGCTTCCAGTGCCATTTGTTGTGAAAAACCCAAAAACATCTGTTTAGAAGGGTGCTTTACAGTCTTTTGGATATGATCTAGTCGCAGAGTTTCACCTTCACTTCGTCTAACTACACTTGATTTGTATCCATGCACAAATAAATGTGTTTCATCACTGAAAAGCACCTTCTTCCAGTCGTTAACAGTCCATGATCG